>OU426978.1:132553373-132775873 GCA_911387785.2 Aelia acuminata | reverse complement strand
CATCATTTTTTTCGATTAGCTCACTAATATTTAGCAAACATGGATAATGAATGAAAAACAGGCTTAAGGTAGGTATTATATACTCAGCCCTTTTCCCCACTACTCGATAGATGTAAGGCCCCTGGTCACATATGTAGTAATAGAATAGAACACATGAAGTAATAGTAATAGCCATTTTTATCTATTTAATAATATTTTAGAATATGTACAATGAGAAATACAGTTTTAATTACAAAAAAGAAATAGCTTGGCGGGTGGTGGCTTTAGTTTGGTATGGGCTAAAACATATGGATGATGGAGAGCACAAAAGGGTAAAAGTATTATGCAGACCGATTGTATAATTTGCACAACATTTATTCACTAAAGAATAAACAGTTTTATTGGATACTATTCAATTTCGAAATCCCTTATTATCTCTGCTTCCTTATGATATGGATAATTCGCACATGAGATACTCTGTAATAAACTCATACAAACATTTAAAAGAATAACAAAATTGTGTGTAGTAAAAAAATAGGGAAAATGAAATAGGAAAATCTAAAAGGTGGTATTTAGCATCCATGGATAAAATATGATAAAACTAGGATTTTGTGCTCGAGACCATCCTTAGGCCCGATGCACACGGACGACACTTTTCTGCGATCCGGACTGTAAGCCGGGTCAGGTGTACCTGGAGTATAATGGACCGACCGGATTTACCATTATACTCCAGGTACACCTGACCCGGCTTACAGTCCAGATCGCAGAAAAGTGTCGTCCGTGTGCACCAGGCCTTAGTTTTTTTTTTTTTTTTTTTTTTTTTTTTTTTTTTTTTTTTTTTTTTTTTTTCTTTTATAAAATCAGTTGTAGCCACTTACATGCCTACCACTTTCATTTTTACTGATTGTGCCTAAATTCGTAATGATTTATAATCGTTTATTTTAACTATATTTCCATATATTTCATATAAAATCGAATATAATTCTGAAACTATTTTCTTATTTTAAACAAACAGTAGAACTGAAATAAGGCCACAGTTGATTTGTTTCACTAGTTGTAATAACACCAAATAGGCTTTAGCACTTCAAATCTTTAAAGTAATTTTTCTTAAATTAAGATAGTTCGCTGAGGAAAAAAATATTAATTTAATTAAAAGTGAGCTTGATGCTACTATTAGGCATACATTTTTATTCTCACTTCTTGAACTAAAATCGTGTATTAACCATAGCTTCTACAAAGTTTATTTAAAATAAGAAACACAATAGCATTATTTCGGGTCAGAATAATATGTAGAAACATATTGGCTGTTTGGATTACAGGAATATCTCAGACACATCTGGCACAAGTGTGTTTGTACCCTTGAGAACCAGCTGATAAGAGTATCTTCTACATTTTTATCGAAAGCGTCCTCACAACACGAACATATCGCTTTGTGAAACTTTCCATGATATTTGGCGAATAGTAACTAATGAAACATTTGAACTCAAAATAATAAATATAAAAAGAAAATGTTGGCCTCAAAATACCTAGGTTAATAGTACCTACCTATATGTCTTATTTAAAAGCAAGATATGAATAATAATATGAAAAAATCTGGTGCGTGCGCGCAACACACAACTTTCACTTACCAACTTACTTAGATAAGAAATTGACGTGTTTTGTTAAATATCATTTCCCAAAGTCACACATTTTTCTACATTCATATCTTATTTTTATTAATCGTTAAAGCCGTTTTTGAGTAAATAAAAAACCCCGTGAAAATGATACAAAATTTATCAAGTAAAGTCCCCCCTTCGGTTGATCAATTTTGATGAAATGTTGGCTATCACATATTTGGCATATACATACATCAAATACCCAGTTTGGTCACAGTCGTGAAAGCCGTTTTTGAGTAAATAAAAAAAGCACGTAAAAATGATACAAAATTTATTAAGTAAAGTGCCCCCTGCGGTTGATCAATTTTAATGAAATTTTTACAGTCATATCTCGGGCATATACATACATCAAATACCCAGTTTGATCAAAATCTTCAAAGCGGTTTTTGAGTAAATAAAAAAAACCTGAAAATGATACAAAATTTATCAAGTAAAGTCCCCTCTCCGGTTGATCAATTTTGATGAATTGTTTACAGTCATATCTCGGGCATATAAATACATCAAATACCCAGTTTGATCAAAATCGTTAAAGCCGTTTTTGAGTAAATAAAAAAAACACGTGAAAATGATACAAAATTTATTAAGTAAAGTCCCCCCTCCGGTTAATCAATTTTGATGAAATTTTTACAGTCATATCTGGGGCATATAAATACATCAAATACCCAGTTTGATCAAAATCGTTAAAGCCGTTTTTGAGTAAATAAAAAAAACACGTGAAAATGATACAAAATTTATTAAGTAAAGTCCCCCCTCCGGTTAATCAATTTTGATGAAATTTTTACAGTCATATCTCGGGCATATAAATAGATCAAATACTCAGTTTAATCAAAATCGTTAGAGCCGTTTTTGAGAAAATCGAAAAAAAAACGTAAAAAGTTATTAAATAAAGTACCCCCTCCCTTTGAGCAATTTTGATGAAATTTTCGCTGTCACATCGCGGGCATATACCTACACTAAATACCCAATTTCAGGTTCCCACGGTTTATAGTTTTTGAGCTAGTCTGTTCACATACACACACACACACACACACACACACACACACACACACAGACACACACACACACACAGACCATTTCGCGGGACTTGGTCATTTCGACTCAGGGGACCCCAAAACGTGTATTTCCGTTGAAAACCGGAAGTCGAATTTTTTCACGATCGCAATACTTCCACTTACTATATATTTCATATATAGGTAAGTGAAAGTAAAAAAAGAAAGCGTATTGATCGTATTTTAATAAACTAAATATTGAGGTAGATGCACGTAAACAAAAATGTTTACCCAAGTTTTTGGGTAGTGCAATTATAAAAAACCCTATTTTTTAACAACAAACAGTGCTCGTTATCTGCTGTGATATGTTACGGAATGTTATAGCACAATGTCATGCATAATAAGCCGCCCCGCTTCCCCCAAAGTTTTAAATAGTACGAGTTCATCTTTTATTGAACGACTTTATTTAAAGTCAATATAAACAACGAAAATATATATATAAAAGGTGAGTCCGCGTGGGTTTCACACACTTTTCAAAGTGAAACTTCTACTGAGATTGTGGCAAAAATTTGAATTACGCTAGAAAAAAGTTGTTTAAGGATTACACACATGAATATCTTGTTGCTTAATTCAAGAAGAGGAATACTAATGGTTAGATTTGATTTCTTTTTCAATTATCAAATAACGGTTTAGATATCAAGTAATAGGCTAAGTTATGATATGGCAGGTCAAAACAATTTCAATTAATCGTTTCAAGTTACAAAAACTTTAGCAAACATTTATACTCAGCATTAAAATTAATTATTTGAATTATGAGAAAATATATTTGTATTACATTTACAATAAAAATAACATCATTAAAATAATGATTTTATGTTTTGGATAACTTGTGTGGTCGGAAATGTAGACCGTTTCATCCACCTTAAAGCGTCTCGGTATAAGTAGGTATCATAGGATTCAAGTATGGTGATCATAGATATTATGGTAAACCTTCCCAATGAAGGTTTCACTTTAAAAATAAATCATCCATAGAAAGAAATGTTTTTAATAATATTATTTTGATTTCTTTATTTTATTATTTTTCTGTTTCATGTAAATATACTTATTAATAAAAAAAATCATTTATCAAGACCAATAAATACCACAATTAACTATTACAAAAATTAGTGTTAAATATTTCAGATTTTTTTAATAATGAATTCCAAAAATGTTATCGAAGTTAAAAGTAGGTGATGATATGGAAAAGACAAGAGAGCCGACTGAATTTCTGAACGGCACAATCATAACAATGCCCTGTTTCCTGTCAGTCAATGAATCGCAATCAGCGGACTAGCGGCGCTTTCATGAGCCAAGAACTCCTCGCCTGTAAACTGGATTAGGCTACAGTACGTTGAGTAAAATTATAAATAAGTCATATAATCGGTTGTTTATTGAAACTATTGACCATATTTATTCCCATTATGACATTATAGAAAAAATAGATCAACATTAATACTATAGATATATAAAATATTTGAACTTTCATGAAACTTTGGTCATAACTTCGCTTGGGGAGTAAGATCCGATAACTGGAGAGTCCGCCCATAGTAAAGGAGCCCACCCTTTAGAGAGGGTTAAAATCTATAAAATGTGATTTTTTCATCTATAATCATAGATTATATGACTGAAATAGTTTTTTTCAATTCAGAAGCGATGAAAATATCGGAAGTATACTTATGACCTCTCATTACTAATGATTTTAGGTAAAAAATCATATTTTGTGTGTAAAGATTACTTTACAAACTATGGGACAAATAATGCTAGATGTTCGTTCATTTCACATATATTATTTTTTCTAAATTCGTATTTATTTTTTAAAATATGTATATACACGTAATGTATGTATATATGTATGTATATATACTGATAATATATGTATTTAAATAATGATTTTGTTATATGTGATATAATTCCGTTACAAAACGTGATTTTTGACTTATAATTGTAATAACTTATTTAAAAAATTGACTGGGCCGTACATTAATCAGTTTTAATTTAGATTTTTTTTTTTTTAACAGACTTTGTAGGAATATGAAAGTTCACTTTACTTACGAAAAAAAAAAAATCATTTTTAGTAACAAAGAAAAAAACCCATTAATGATATTAATTCAAATTGATCAATAGATTTATCCTTGAATTCTGACCAATACAAATAAATAATAATAAAAAAAACATAATATCAATATTTTAAAAGATAAAAACATTACATCTGTATATGAATAAGAAAAAGCTATTGATGTAAATCTATGACGCACACAAATTAAATAATGGATTCTTTTAGTCTAACTAAAAGCTTTTTACTTCCGATTTTATTACTTATATGATTTGCGGAACCCGGATTTAAATACAGTTAAATGTTTGCTTTGCATGAATCACATATCCTTACGATAACAATACGATTGGGATCAGGCGATATTTCATATTAAACATTTGAGGAAAAATTATTTTTTTGATGATGAACCTAAAAAAACTCATGATGGTAATAGTTATTATCGAATTGGTAAAAATAATACTTTACGATATTAAAGATAAATATAATTGACAATTAATTATTAACACTAGATTGCCTAAGCAAGTCATTTTGACTGCTTTTGAATTTCAATTAAGAAAATAATGATTTAAATAATGACACAGCTTCTTATAATTTTGTGACTTTTTCTACAACATATAAATGGGTTAATTAATCGTTGTTGTTGCCCTCCCCCGTCCTTCACTTCCGGAATATATATGTGTTATATATCTACCAAACGAAAAATTTGTCAAATACGACTTTGCCACAATAACAAAACAAATAATATTTGTCAAAAATGTAAAAAGTATGTTTGCGGAAGATGTACATCCAAAAAGATTTGCACTTTCATTTGCTTAAAATGTCCAGATAATGTATAAATTATTTTTTTTTCGAACTGAAATACATTTTTTTTATTGTTAATACTTATTAATAACTTGTTATATGACTGTAAGTGATATAAAATATATTAAAAATTACTGTTAAACAAATTTCTTTGCGCATTAGTTATTTTTTCACAATGCAGTCATTTTGACTGCTTTCAGGCAATATAGGTATATACTAAGCTCCCGTCTTTCTAGTGTTAAATGAAATTTTATAATCATAATTTAATGTACTGAAATATTTTTTTTTTTTATTAAAAAAATATGCAACGGTACGATAATAAATATCTACGAGAAGAACGCAACATTATTTAGCTTAGTAAGGTCTATGGAGCAATAAGTGATTAAAGGACGTATACATATCGCAAAGACTGAGCTCATTGAATAATAATTTAGAGTGAACCAATAACAATCACTAATCACACTAAATCAAAGAATCCATTAGCTTTTTTTTTAATTACTGTTATCCTTTTTTATGAATATTAGAAATAATAAATGATAATAGCACACGGAAAATGAATTTAAAAAAAAATACAGGAATGAATGAAAACAAAACAAGAAAAACAAAATCTTGTCAATTAATGACTGATGGCGGCAAATATAGATAAGATAAAATAAAATAATTAGTTTCCACTCTAATTAAAAAAATAGATTGTTCATTTATAAATAAAATTTAACTGATTGGACGAGTAAAATAATTGAAGGAATAAATATAAACATTTTGAAACCTTCAAATCAATTGAATTAATATTATTATATAAGAAAAATATATTTAAGTAAATAAAATATTGATGGTTTCTATGTTTAGTATTAAAATTAAATATATATTAAAAAGATAATTCGTACAATTTAAATTTCCATTATTTATTTTACTTTATTTATATTTAGTTGATTGTTGCCTAATGTCGTTCACAAGCGCAAATGAATAGTTGAAGTAAAAAAACACACACAAAAAAAAAGTTTATTTGTACTGTCCCATTAAATATACTTTTTCTGGTAAGTGTTCAACAGAAACAACATCAAACAGAAAAGAAGCTTTTTTTTTCCCATTCGAAAATATCATTAAAGCTTAAAGATTGTCAAGTTTATCAGATACCTTTTAAATTACTAAAATAGGAAGTTAAGGTTTAGGACAGCTTTTCATAAGGGGGAAAAAATTAAAATGTAGGTTTCATTAATAATAAAACTGAATGAATGAATAATGAATAAAGTTTAAAATTATTTTGATTCTTGAAGGTCCCGTGAGAAGAAAAAAGGTACACCTAGATCGATTTAAAAATTAAATTTCTTTAACTAAATCTGAATTTCTAACTGGAAGTTGAATTTTGATATCATACGACTTGTGTTCTCATATAAATTAAAGCAATGTTTTTAAAACTTAAAAAGTATTCATATACTTAACCATAAAGAGAAGAAAGCTATAGATAAAAATAAAAGTTAATGTAAATACCTTCTCCAAATATGATATACATAGGAATTATTTATTACAGTAAAGTTATGGATAATTTACAGGTCACCTTCAGGGAAGATATTGGATAAGGTTGAAAGGTGTAAAATAAAAAGCTGACGTCGTATTTACTACTTTCAAGTGAGATAGCATTAACGATAAAGTACCTACAGAAGAGCCATAAATATATCTTTGAGCTGTTAGATAATATTACCATCTAACAAAATGTATGATTTGAGCAAAAGTTCCATCTTAATATATCCTGTATATCAAAATTTTGGAATAACAAGTCAAAAGCGTAAAGCGAATCTACATGAAGCGCCCCCCCCCCCCCCCTAAATCCCAATCGAAAAACCAAAACACGTTGATATAAAACCTTAGAAACCTATAAACTTCAGGACTGAAAATATAAATTAACCCTGAACTTGAAATTCTCAATTTGATCGGAAAAATATGTAAAATTTGTGATAGATATAGTTAATTGTTAAGATATTGATGTGTAATATATTGAAAAAAGCGAATAGGATCTGATAACTTTATCAAGGGAAAGAAAAAAAAATTGTTGGTTATCGGGAAATAAATTTATAGAGTTAAAATAAATATCAATTCACAATATTACAAGTGACATTTAAATGATATCTACATAAAAGTTTTAAACTTATTAAGTTCAAATATGAGGTTATTTATAAGAATGTATAACTTTTTTTTTTTTTTTTATAATACTGTATTAAATTAAATTTACAGGTTCAAAGAAAGTGTCATTATGAATTCCTTTCACTAATAGAACGTTCAATGCATCTGTTATACATAAGATATTACCATCTATACCCTATGCATATTATCATATTTACATATGACTTTTACAACTAACATCAATTAAAATTCCATTATATTGTAATGTAATCAGGTGTTTAGATTTATCTTACATTTTATGACTAAATTTATTTTTTTAAAAAAGAAGATGTTAATCCTGAAAGATGTATTTTATTGAAAAATATTGTTCAGTGAAATCGTTCAAGGGAAGGAATTTGTTTATTTTAATTGACCCCATCAACACATTATTCGAGCTATACATAAGATTGATTCATTACTTGAAAAAATTAAATGTAATTATAAAATATTCTTTATTTATTTTTATTTAATTACATTTTAGGTGCCATGAAATACATATTCTTTAGTATTCATTATATATTATCTGATCAATAAAAATATAAAAAGGATTTAATGCATATTATCGATGTTATTTAATTTATTGACTATTAAACTTCTTTATTACTGTTTTATAGTTTAATTATAATGCCTAATTATATCAGCCTTTCAGTTGACAGAATAACTAACTCCAATATTACATTTTCCTTTGGGAAATTCAAATCTTTTCATTTCTTAATAGTATGACAAAAATATTAAAACATGGCAGACTAAAATATACATACGAAAAAAAAATATACGAATTTTTCAAAGAGAAATATTACTTAAAATGCTTTTCTGCAAAGTTTTGAAATTAGAGTTAGTCATTTGATAAATGAAAGGTTCAAAAAAATACATCAACACTTAACGTTTCAGGGTGTTTAACAGTTCACAAACGTTCGGATGATGTGTGGTGGAAGCTGCAAAAGTTAAATTTTGATGTATTGTAGTTTACAAATAACAAAATAATAAGGAGTTTATTAGGCTAAAATATAAACTAAGTCAATGAGCAAAATGCTTCTCAGATAATTCAAACGATTCACGTCTATTCGTTACACTACATAACAACTGTGTACTCAACGGTATATGCATATGGTAGTTTATTTAAATCAAGATAGCTTTTCATTGGAGGCTGTAAGTGAATGGAGGATATCCATGACGATAGGATCTCACCTGGTGGATGTCCTGCTTACGGAACGGGAGTACGTCCGCTTGGAATCATCCTCCGATATGGTGACGGTAGTGGCCAGCGACAGTGCTTCCCCATTCTCGGCTATTTCGAAAAGTCTCTTCTCTTCTGGCATGTGAGTGGTCAAATAGAACCATCATCCACTCCGCTCCACATTGCGATGATAACTGTCGATGGAGGGGATAGAGTCATCACAACCTGCCTCTTTGTTATATACCACTTCCTCCCCAGGCGATGGTACCGCCATATTTTCTCTATTGCCGATCATCCTGATAGCGGTGATAAGAGGTGCGAACCAAAGAGCCAACGCAGGAAGTGTTAGGTGATTTTATAAATAGACCGTTAAAATACACATTGAAAAGCAATCTTAAAACGAAAAATAGTACGGTTCAGTTTTGGGATGAGATCCAGGCTTTCAAAACAAAAAAGGGCGGGCCTAATGAAATCTGACGTGGTGTCGAAATTCATTAAAAATAAGATAATAAACTTAAGGAACGTTATGTGATAGAAATGGTTGGGGGTGCGGTTAAATAAACAACACCATATGTGTAATAACATCTATTGTTCAGAATTTCGACGCGGGATTCAGGTCTTTTTAAAGAACGTTAATTTAACTATTGCTAAATTATTAATAATTTATATGAAATGTTTCCTATTATATAATTTCGTTTAGTAGATATCATATTCGTTTAAGAAATCCAATTAAAAATATTTTTTTAAATATAAGTTATAATAAAACATTAAACAGTGAAATATAAAGAAATTAAATATAAATCCTAATCATTCCAATTATGGTACTTATCAGCACCTTCAACTGAATGTACATACATTTTTCTTTATATTTAAAAAAAAATTATACATTAATTATCCCGTAAGCTCTTCTACGTTAGACGTAATACTAATCTGCTTAAATTAATTACGTCATACATTTTATTTCCGTAAATAGTTACCAACTAAAGTTTCGACTTTTATAGTTTAAATTATAATTTCTTTTTATTGATATAAAGATAGGAAAATTTCATATCCAAGCATATGTTTTTTCAATTTTTTTTTTTTTGTTTTTGCTGGTAAGTGATATCTTTCTTCATACTCATCCAATGATTGTTCCATCGTTTTTTGAATTCCTCTCCCCATCCGACAGACAAAAATGTGCATATCCTCCAGAAAAAGGCAAAAAACCATCATAACGAAAATAAAACTGCGTAACGGTCAAGTACTATCTTATAAATGTCTTGTATTTTATAGTCTATTATTTTAGATAAATTAATAAATCATTTAAAAAATATAATAAATTTTATGTGAATGGTATCCAATTGGTTATTTACAATTTTTCATAATGGTATATTAAAAGGTTCTACAACTTCCAAATTAAAAAAAAAAATGTTTGGTTTATTAAGTCTGTGGACAGATGTCAAAATGGGTAAAAGAAATTTTTTCAAAGAGAGTTTTCTAGAATCTCATCCGTTAATGTTTTTGACATGTGCAAAACATCATAAGTCTCCATCATAAACAGCAGTTTTTGAAATTGATAAAAACAACGATAGAAAGTTGTTTTTAACCGAATTGAACGGTAGCAAAAGCCGTTTCTTAAAATTAAAAAAAAAAGTGACGCATAAAATATATTATATAGGATATTCGATTGAATTACTTATTTGAATTCGAATAAAAATGTTCCTAGAAATTCCAAAACAATTTTCTTAATATACAGAAAAAAGTTAATAGGATTTCAAAAGTATTTCCACTTATTTAGAATAAATACAATAATCTAAAATATTGAAACAGGCAACTTTATGGAACAAGAAACCTCTCTACATGCATATCAATTTTGAACAATATATTGCTAATAATCATAACACGATTTACAATGGATTTTTGGAAAGAAAACTTTTTATATATTTTTTTATTCTGATGCTTAATGTCAATTCCATTTGTAACTATTACGCCAGCTAATCCAGGTTCTTTTGTAGGACACCTAGTACAGAACTTTAAAACCAAATAAAAGTTTTTAATCGTTCTCATGAATTGTTGAGACAGAAGAAGAGAAAGTATAACTCAAAATAATTTATTCAAAAGGAAATAATGAACTGAAAGAAAATGGAGCATGACACCTTGAACTCATAGTGGTTCATTTACAAACCAATGTCGACGATTAGAAAAAAATATCCTTATCACTTGTAGTGAATTCGATGTGTTATATATTAAAATTAAACCCAATTTTTTTTCTTCTTCTCAAAAATACTTTTGGTTTTTGAAAAATAAAGTACTGCTTAGAATATTTGAACCTAAGAGGGACGAATATAACAGAGAATTTATTAGCCGTTAACACAATCCCGAATTGAGGGAATTTTACTAGGTTAATGTAATCGAAGTTGAAGCCTGCGCCAGTAAACATTGCGAGTTTTAGTTGCGAAACAATACCTAAAAGATTAATAAGCGCTTTGAACCTAAAACTTCCGAAGGGTAGGCCGAGAGGAAGGTGGAAAGATTCTGCGAGGGCTGATCTAGTAGAGTTAGTGTGCTGTGGATGGAAGTATGTAGGTAACGAGTAATTGGAGGTGTTGTCATTGAACCTTCAGGTCTGTTAAGCCATTTTTAATCTTGTTACACAATTGTTCTTATTTTTTATTTCTAACATTATTTTTGAAACGTTAGTAATATTTAAACCAGAAGTTGGTCAGTGGTGTTAATAAATCTAGTCCGCGAAATATATTATAATAACTGATCAAGTGATTATTTTTTTTTTTTAATGGTCAACCTTTTCATGGTGAAGGAAAAATAACAATCCAATATTCTACTTTGGTAGGTTAATTTTAAAAATTACAATAAATAAATTTTGCTTCTTCAAACAGAACAAGTGGATAGTTGACATTCGTAAGATATGTACATTTAATAAATTGTGAAGGTTCCATTTTTATTCTAGGAAATGAATAAGGATGTCAACCCCATGATAGCACCCCTCCCGAAGTTGATAAAACGGACCAACCATTGCTGCAATAGCTGGGATAGAGACATGTGGCGTTGGGTGGAAATATTATTCAAGACTTCATGGGAATTATCTACTATCAAATGTATGGCGAATCCCTGTGAAGATATAATTGTTTATTATATAAGCCCATTATTTGATTCATTTATTTGTTTATTTATTAATTATTAGTTTTTTTTTAAAGCAGTCTACCATATGTGCGCTAGTTTATACGGTTAATTTCATATTTGTTCTGATAGTCAGAATTAACAGTATCATCACTGAAAAGGAGAAGGTAGAAGAAAGAAAAAAAAAAAAAAAAAGGTTGCAAAAAAATCCGTTCATCGGTAAACATGAATAAAATCATTTTATTCATCAGGAAAAGAACTAAAACATACAATTGCAAACATACAATAATAAACAACTTTTCAGTACATGATACAACAACAATACAATACATAATAAACAACAAAAATAGTCGATATACAGTAGCGTACAACCCACTCTGCTGGGGGCCCCCATTTCAGGAAGTGTCTTTCTGATAAGGGGGCAACGGAACGCTGGAAGACCCACTCCAACGGTCATCACCTCTGATAAGTGATCAATCAATTCTTCTACACCCCTTCCTCGGTTCTCACTACTGGTAAGGGTTATTTTTCAAATAAACGAAATTTCTTCCCTAAAACTTTAATTCTCTCAGCGTTCTTGCAGAGTTTGATTTCCACCAGCTAGTAGCCGAATATAATTATCTTGGACTCGGGCGAGGTGGAACACTCTTGCTTATGAATTAGAAAATAAAATTTGTAATGTTTCTACAGCAGAATTGAGATGCTTTGTGTGCATGCCTAACATCCAACTGATGTTAAAAACCGCATTGTCTCAAAAGACAGAGTATGATGAAAATAAATGAATAATTATACTATTAAACATTAAATGCAATGATTTAGAATTATTAATTAAAACTCATTCAGGAGATTTCCTTACCTTCTAGTGACGATAAATTATATAAGTAGATCAAACTGAAAGTTAAGTAGAAAATAAAATATTATCTCAGTAGTATGATTTTGGGGGTTCTGGGACACTTTTTTGCGCGCCCGTCTACTCCGTAAGTACCTTGTGCACCATTCCTAACTATACTTCCATCACGTGACCCCTTGTTGGGATTCTACTATACCTTGACCACCTAGTTCGAATGACTTTTAGCATTTTAATCCCCCCCCCCCCTTTAGGTGAAAGGTCAGATACCTATAGAATTGTTATCTCACCATATTTTAGCTTTTCTCTTGAATATCCCCCCAATTATTGGGTACCAGCCTTTAGGCCGCCATTTTGTTTTTCCCTTATCCGCCATTTTGTTTTTTGGCCTCTCTGAGACTATATAAGGAGAGCGCGATCTCACTTTTCCTCATTCTGTTAAGAGCTGTGCTAGAGTGAACATCGACTAGTCTCCTTAACGGCTTTTGTAAAAAAAAAAATCGTTTCTTCTATTTATTTTTGTGAAGTTGAATTATTTTGCTTCTTATTGTTATTTTTTTTTTCACTTTATTATATTTATTTCGCATTTTTTTTTTCTAGTGTAGATTCAAATTATTTATATTAGCAGTTGCTTTTTTTTTTGTTTCACAAGTAATATTTAATTTTTCTTTTCTTTGTTTTAATATCTTCGAAAGTCATTTTGATTTATTAATTAATTATTTCGTGAGTTTAAAAATATTTTTTTTTTTAATCATGGAATGCAAATTTTGTAGAAAAGTATTTAGTCGAGAACGTGACGTTATTGGTAGGCATTTAGCCATTTGTCAGGCACGTGAGCAACAGCGTAAATGCTCAAATTGCGGTGAAAAATTTACATCAAAAAAGACGCTCATTGCCCATATCCGTCGCTGCGGTTATGAAATATCCACCATGCCAAAGAGGTCCCGTATCGATGCAGCTAGGGGGCATCTCTACGAGGTGGAAACTTCCCACGGAGGTATCCTGAAAACGTTCTTTATTCCATCCCCTGAAAGTACAGATGCAATAGAATTCCTGAATTCCCAGACGGAGACTATACAAACCTTGCTTAAAGATTATATGGAAGAAAATATTTCCCCCGTCAAATACAATTTGGTTCTGGAGGCAACTTTCGAAAATATTGTGGGTGAAGCTTGTGACAGAGCATTTAAGACAAAAAACATTATATTATATGAAGACTCTTCCATTTTGGATAGCTTGAACTCCAGCTACAACAAGATAAAAACTGAGATGGAGGATTCTACTATGAAGGGAAGTGGTTGGACTCTTATAAACCTTGACGGTGTCCTACTACGTATTAACCGGTTTAAGCCGATAGGAGGTTCTAGTTTTATCCCTTTACCCCCACTTATAGCGAATAAGAAAGCCATAATTAATGTAAATAACAACGATGACCGATGCTTCATGTATTCCGTACTATCTCCCCTTGTGGAAATACACCCAGAACGAGTGAGCAAATACAAAAATCTTGAGCACAGGTATGACTTTAGTTGCATTTCCTTCCCCACCCCTCTCCACGAGGTTAAAAAGTTTGAACAACGTAATAATATAAGTATTAATGTCTTTGGTCTTGGAGAGAAGGAGGAAGTTTATCCCCTAAAAGTCGTTAGGCAGGAGAAGGAAGATCATAGAGACCTACTTTTATTGACAACTGATTATGGTCGTTGTCACTACACTTACATAACAGACTTTAATAGACTCGTATTCGCTCAAATTAATAAACATAAAAGTAGGGTACAAGTTTGTAAACGATGCTTCCAGCATTTTAGATCAAATCGAGAAGGTACTGCCGAATGGTTAAAAGAACACCTGGATTACTGTGGAGAGAACAGACCGACCCGAATCGTATTGCCTGAACCTAGTGAGGACGGGAAACCACCTACTATATCATTTACTAAAGTACAGAATCAGATGAGGATTCCTATCGTCATATATGCAGATTTTGAGTGTGTGTTAAAGAAAATAGACAAAAACCATCCCATACATTCGAATACAACTGCCTACCAACGCCACCTCCCTATGAGCTTCTGCACCTATATTAAGGTTGCAGAAGACATTCCTCGTCACTGCCTACCCGCCGACTTCCCTATGGAGCCCTGCATTTATACAGGCGAGGATGCAGCAGAAAAATTTATGAAACATATAAAGTCCGTAGCTGAAAAAGTTTCAAAGGTGTACTCGACGAAACAACCTATGCTGTCCCTGACACCATCTCAACTAGCAGAATTTTCAAAATCTCAGCATTGCTACCTTTGCTCCAAACCTTTTGTCTCCTCCAACAGAAAAGTGGCGGACCATGACCACATCACTGGTCTTTATCGTGGAGCAGCTCATTCACAATGTAATATTCTTTACCGTACACCTCGATTTCTCCCCATCTTTCTCCACAATCTGAGTGGTTACGACTCTCATTTCATAGTTCGAGAGTTGGGCTATGATAACAGTCGTATTAACGTCATACCCAACAGTGAGGAAAAATATATTTCTTTTAGTAAGCAGGTTGGGCCGCTAACGGTTAGATTTGTGGATACTTTTAGGTTCATGGCATCCAGCTTAGATAAATTATCGAAAAACCTGCCACGACATAAGTTCGTCGACACGGCTAAATTCTTCCCTGCCGACAAGATGGATTTAGTTATACGTAAAGGAGTGTATCCCTACGATTATACAGATTCATTTGAGAAACTAAAGGAAACCGTTTTACCACCTAAGGAGGCATTTTATAGTACCCTTAACGAATGCGACATCTCAGATGAAGACTACCATCATGCCCAGTCAGTCTGGAAAGCATTTGAAGTGAGAACCCTAGGCGAGTACAGTGAGCTCTACCTTAAAGTAGACGTTATGCTCCTATGTGACATATTTGAAAATTTCAGAGATGTTTGCATGGGAGCATATTCTTTAGATCCTGCTTGGTACTTCACGGCTCCAGGCCTGGCATGGGATGCCATGCTCAAGTATACTGGTATACATCTTGACCTCTTGACTGATTATGATCAGTTACTTATGATCGAACGCGGGATCAGGGGAGGAATATGTCAATGCAGCCAACGTTATAGCAAAGCTGATAACAGGAATCTTAACCCAAACCATGAGCCTCATAGTGAATCGAAGTACATCGCCTACCTTGATGCGAATAATTTATACGGATGGGCAATGTCAAACCCCCTTCCTTATGGCAGTTTTGAATGGGTTGAAGATCCCAATGCTCTAAAATGGGAAAATATACGAGAAGACGGTCCATACGGCTATATTGTTGAAGCGGACATTGTGTACCCCGAAGAGTTACACGATGTTCACAATGATTTTCCTCTTCTTCCAGAAAATAGAGTCCCTCCGAAAGGCAGCAATAAGAAATTATTAGCTCCTTTGTCTAAAAGGGAAAAATATGTCGTACACTTTGCCAACTTAAAACAAGCGATGAGCCTTGGTCTCCGTTTAGTACACGTACATCGAGCGCTACGGTTCAGGCAGTCCCGTTGGCTAAGTTCATATATCGAACTCAACACCCGAATGAGACAGCAATCGACCAACGATTTCGATAAAGATTTTTTCAAACTTATGAATAACGCCGTATTCGGAAAATTTATGGAAGATGTAAGAAAACGTATAAAAATAGAACTGGTTACTGACGATAAGAGATTACAAAAACTAATTGCCAAACCCACTTTTAAGGACAGGACAATATATAGTGAAACTTTAGTAGCTGTACATCTCGACTATGAACAGATCACAATGAACAAACCTATTTATGTAGGAATGGCCATTCTCGATCTGTCCAAAGTCAGGATGTATGAGTTCCACTATAAGACAATGTTAGAAAAGTACGGACCTGACAAACTGAAATTACTGTATACCGACACAGACAGTTTCATTTATGAGATAAAAACTGACGACTTTTACATGGACCTGACCACTATGTTGGGCGAATTGGATACATCCGATTATCCCAAAACCCACCCTTGCCACAGCAATAGAAACAAAAAAGTGTTGGGGAAATTCAAAGATGAAACCAACGGCGAACCCATCTCTGAATTTGCAGGCCTCCGAGCAAAAATGTATGCTTTACGGGTTAGAGGACAAGATATGAAACGAGCAAAAGGGATAAAGAGGACAGCCGTTGAGAAAAAAATAACTTTTGATGATTATGTAACTGCCCTGTTCGATAAAAAAGAATTTATCACATCTTTTCGAACGATCTTGTCGAAAGAGCATAAAATATTTTCTGTCGAACAGAAAAAAGTTTCGCTTTCACCGTACGACGACAAACGCCATCTTGTAGATCATGTACATACGCTTGCTCATGGTCATTATTCCATACAGGATGTATAGATGAGTTGTGGGAATTAATTTCTCCTTCTGAAATCTTTCTCCCAATACTGCAAAAGACTTATAATATAAATATTTTTTTTGTTTTATACGGTTGTATATAAAAGTAGTTTTTTATATTACAAGTTAGTTTTTTCATTAACACATATAGAAAAAAAGAATATTTCAGTTAAAACATTGCAATGTTTATTATTCAAAGCGCCTTTCTGAATCTACACTCTGAAGAACATTATAAAGTGAAAAAAAAAATTGATTTTTCGTTTCAAAATGTCAATTTTTAAAAGTACTTTTTTTTTTCTTTTGTTGATATATTATTGTCGTAATGAATGTGTGCAATGGTCACTGGCGAGGTATTAGTTTACCCGTAAACCGAATATGTGTGTATGTGTATGGTCACTGGCGAGGTATTGATTTACCCGTAAACCGATTATGTGTATGTGTATGGTCACTGGCGAGGTATTGATTTACCCGTAAACCAATTATGTGTGTATGTGTATGGTCACTGGCGAGGTATTAGTTTACCCGTAAACCAAAGTGTGTTGAAAAAAAAAAATATTAACAACAGTATTATATCAACTGACCTTCCCGATGCACTCACACCTTGACGCGGTGGGAAGGCTTATTTCTAAATAATATTTAGAAAGAAAACTAAGATGAGTGCAATAAATAATTCCAGAGCCTTAGTACTTTTATTTCTTTCTTTGGTGATTTACAACTGTTATTATTCAAGTAAATAACGTATAGACTGAAGCTGCACGTATAGTATCAACAGATTTCTTACTTCTTCGATCAAATGTTTTTCTTGGTTTACATATCTTTTCTTATGATTTTATAAGATTTTAACAATTTTCGTACAAATGCTAATGCATTTTCACCATTTTTACAGTTTTTATATAAATTTAACAAAGTTTATAACAAACGATCATATATTTTCTTACTTCTTCGAACCAATATTTTTCTTGGCTTTCGTATTTTTCCAGTTATTTTGTTAGATTTTAGCAATTTTCATACAAATTATAATGCATTTTCACTATTTTTACAGTTTTTTTATATAAATTTAACAAAGTTTATAACAAACGATCATATATTTTCTTACTTCTTCGATCCAATATTTTTTCTTGGCTTTTGTATTTTTTTCAGTTATTTTGTTAGATTTTAGCAATTTTCGTACAAATTATAATGCATTTTCACTATTTTTACAGTTTTTTTATATAAATTTAACATAGTTTATAACAAACGATCATATATTTTCTTACTTCTTCGATCTAATATTTTTCTTGGCTTTCGTATTTTTCCAGTTATTTTGTTAGATTTTAGCAATTTTCGTATAAATTATAATGCATTTTCAACATTTTTACATATTTTATATAAATTTAACAAAGTTTATAACAAACGATCATATATTTTCTTGGTTCTTCGATCCAATATTTTTCTTGGCTTTCGATTTTGTTAGATTTTAGCAATTTTCGTATAAATTATAATGCATTTTTAACATTTTTACATAAATTTAACAAAGTTTATAACAAACGATCATATTTTTTTTTTTTTTTACTTCTCCGATCCAATATTTTTCTTGGTTTACATATCTTTTCCTATAATTTTATTAGATTTTGGCAATTTTCGTACAAATTATAATGCATTTTTTACTATTTTTACATATTTTATATAAATTTAAACAAAGTTTATAACAAACGATCATATTTTTTTTTTTTTACTTCTCCGATCCAATATTTTTCTTGGTTTACATATCTTTTCCTATAATTTTATTAGATTTTAGCAATTTTCGTACAAATTATAATGCATTTTTTTACTATTTTTACAGTTTTTTATATAAATTTAACAAAGTTTATAACAAACGATCATATATTTTCATACTTCTTCGATCCAATATTTTTCTTGGTTTTCATATCTTTTCTTATAATTTAATAAGATTTTAATAATTTTCTTGCAAATTCTTATGCATCGCCTACATTTATTACAGTTTTTTTAACATTTTCATCGAATTTCGTGAATTTTGGTACTGAATCGATTTTATTCGATTATGTAAATTGAAAAAAAAAAAAAACTCTGCATTTATGGAAATCGTACAATTACTTACAAACTTAAAGCGTTTTTAATTTTTTTTTTGTGTAGGTACATTGAGTAAAATAATCATCTCCATAATACTATTATTATTCTCATGTTAGATAACTGTTTAATACTGCGTGCGAAATATTTTCACGGAACAACTAATACATACGTCCACAAGATAGTTATTTTAGTAAATTTATTTTTTCATTTCAATGATAGATGATATCAGAGAAGTTCATATCAAACCTGTTTTAATATTGTATACGATATACTATAAACACACACACACACACACACACACACACACACACACACACACACACACACACACACACACACACACACTGAAAATATATACATATATTAAAACAGGTTTGATATGAACTTCTCTGATATCATCTATCATTGAAATGAAAAAATAAATTTACTAAAATAACTATCTTGTGGACGTATGTATTAGTTGTTCCGTGAAAATATTTCGCACGCAGTATTAAACAGTTATCTAACATGAGAATAATAATAGTATTATGGAGATGATTATTTTACTCAATGTACCTACACAAAAAAAAAATTAAAAACGCTTTAAGTTTGTAAGTAATTGTACGATTTCCATAAATGCAGAGTTTTTTTTTTTTTCAATTTACATAATCGAATAAAATCGATTCAGTACCAAAATTCACGAAATTCGATGAAAATGTTAAAAAAACTGTAATAAATGTAGGCGATGCATAAGAATTTGCAAGAAAATTATTAAAATCTTATTAAATTATAAGAAAAGATATGAAAACCAAGAAAAATATTGGATCGAAGAAGTATGAAAAATATATGATCGTTTGTTATAAAACTTTGTTAAATTTATATAAAAAACTGTAAAAATAGTAAAAAATGCATTATAATTTGTACGAAAATTGCTAAAATCTAATAAAATTATAGGAAAAGATATGTAAACCAAGAAAAATATTGGATCGGAGAAGTAAAAAAAAAAAATATGATCGTTTGTTATAAACTTTGTTAAATTTATATAAAATATGTAAAAATAGTAAAAATGCATTATAATTTGTACGAAAATTGCCAAAATCTAATAAAATTATAGGAAAAGATATGTAAAACCAAGAAAAATATTGGATCGGAGAAGTAAAAAAAAAAAAAATATGATCGTTTGTTATAAACTTTGTTAAATTTATGTAAAAAATGTTAAAAAATGCATTATAATTTTATACGAAAATTGCTAAAATCTAACAAAAATAACTGGGAGAAAATACGAAAGCCAAGAAAAAATATTGGATCGAAGAACCAAGAAAATATATGATCGTATTGTTATAAACTTTGTTAAATTTATATAAAAATATGTAAAAATGTTGAAAAATGCATTATAATTTATACGAAAAATTGCTAAAATCTAACAAAATAACTGGAAAAATACGAAAGCCAAGAAAAATATTAGATCGAAGAAGTAAGAAAATATATGATCGTTTGTTATAAACTATGTTAAATTTATATAAAAAAAACTGTAAAAATAGTGAAAATGCATTATAATTTGTACGAAAATTGCTAAAATCTAACAAAAATAACTGAAAAAAATACAAAAGCCAAGAAAAAAATATTGGATCGAAGAAGTAAGAAAATATATGATCGTTTGTTATAAACTTTGTTAAATTTATATAAAAAAAAACTGTAAAAATAGTGAAAAATGCATTATAATTTGTATGAAAATTGCTAAAATCTAACAAAATAACTGGAAAAATACGAAAGCCAAGAAAAATATTGGATCGAAGATGTAAGAAAATATATGATCGTTTGTTATAAACTTTGTTAAATTTATATAAAAAACTGTAAAAAATGGTGAAAATGCATTAGCATTTGTACGAAAATTGTTAAAATCTTATAAAATTATAAGAAAAGAATATGTAAACCAAGAAAAATATTGGTTCGAAGAAGTAAGAAAATATAAGATCGTTTGTTATAAACTTTGTTAAATTTATATAAAAACTGTAAAAATGGTGAAAATGCATTAGCATTTGTACGAAAATTGTTAAAATCTTATAAAATTATAAGAAAAGATATGTAAACCAAGAAAAATATTGGTTCGAAGAAGTAAGAAAATATAAGATCGTTTGTTATAAACTTTGTTAAATTTATATAAAAACTGTAAAAAATGGTGAAAATGCATTAGCATTTGTACGAAAATTGTTAAAATCTTATAAAATTATAAGAAAAGATATGT
Organism: Aelia acuminata; assembly: GCA_911387785.2. NCBI lineage: Eukaryota > Metazoa > Arthropoda > Insecta > Hemiptera > Pentatomidae > Aelia > Aelia acuminata. The sequence goes on along the minus strand of OU426978.1, from coordinate 132,754,397 downwards.
AAACCAAGAAAAATATTGGTTCGAAGAAGTAAGAAAATATAAGATCGTTTGTTATAAACTTTGTTAAATTTATATAAAATATGTAAAAATGGTGAAAATGCATTAGCATTTATACGAAAATTGTTAAAATCATATAAAATTATAAGAAAAGATATGTAAACCAAGAAAAATATTGGATCGAAGAAGTAAGAAAATATATGATCGTTTGTTATAAACTTTGTTAAATTTATATAAAAGCTGTAAGAAATGTTGAAAATGCGTGAGAATTTAAACGAAAAATCTTATAAAATCATAAGAAAAGATATGTAAACCAAGAAAAACATTGGATCGAAGAAGTAAGAAAATATATGGTCATTTGTTATAAACTTTGTTAAATTTACATAAAATCTGTAAAAATGTTGAAAAAATGCATTAGAATTTGAACGAAAATTGTTAAAATCTAACAAAATGACTGGAAAAAAATGCGAAATTAAAAGAAACACAACGGTACGAAGAAGTAAGAAATGTAAGAAATGATATGTTTAGTTGTTATAAACGTCCTCATTTGTTATAAAAGTTGAAAAAAAATTAACAAAAAGCAGGAGAATACATCCTAAGTATGTTTAAAATCATATAAAATGACAACAGAAATATGAAATTAAAATAAGAATGATGAAGTAAGAAATATGTTGATACTATACGTGCAGCTTCTGTCTATACGTTATTTACTTGAATAATAACAGTTGTAAATCACCAAAGAAAGAAATAAAAGTACTAAGGCTCTGGAATTATTTATTGCACTCATCTTAGTTTTCTTTCTAAATATTATTTAGAAATAAGCCTTCCCACCGCGTCAAGGTGTGAGTGCATCGGGAAGGTCAGTTGATATAATACTGTTGTTAATATTTATTTTATTTTTTTTTTTTCCAACACACTTTGGTTTACGGGTAAACTAATACCTCGCCAGTGACCATACACATACACATAATTGGTTTACGGGTAAATCAATACCTCGCCAGTGACCATACACATACACATAATCGGTTTACGGGTAAATCAATACCTCGCCAGTGACCATACACATACATACATAATCGGTTTACGGGTAAACTAATACCTCGCCAGTGACCATTGCACACATTCATTACAACAATAATATATCAACAAAAGAAAAAAAGTACTTTTAAAAATTAACATTTTGAAACGAAAAATCAATTTTTTTTTCACTTTACAATGTTCTTCAGAGTGTAGATTCAGAAAGGCGCTTTGAATAATAAACATTGCAATATTTTAACTGAAATATTCTTTTTTCTATATGTGTTAATGAAAAAACTAACTTGTAATATAAAAAACTACTTTTATATACAACCGTATAAAACAAAAAAAAATATTTATATTATAAGTCTTTTACAGTATTGGGAGAAAGATTTCAGAAGCAGAAATTAATTCCCACAACTCATCTATACATCCTGTATGGAATAATGACCATGAGCAAGCGTATGTACATGATCTACAAGATGGCGTTTGTCGTCGTACGGTGAAAGCGAAACTTTTTTCTGTTCGACAGAAAATATTTTATGCTCTTTCGACAAGATCGTTCGAAAAGATGTGATAAATTCCTTTTTATCGAATAGGGCAGTCACATAATCATCGAAAGTTATTTTTTTCTCAACGGCTGCCCTCTTTATCCCTTTTGCTCGTTTCATATCTTGTCCTTTAACCCGTAAAGCATACATTTTGGCTCGGAGGCCTGCAAATTCAGAGATGGGTTCGCCGTTGGTTTCATCTTTGAATTTCCCCAACACTTTTTTGTTTCTATTGCTGTGGCAAGGGTGGGTTTTGGGATAATCGGATGTGTCCAATTCGTCCAACATAGTGGTAAGGTCCATGTAAAAGTCGTCAGTTTTTATTTCATAAATGAAACTGTCTGTGTCGGTATACAGTAATTTCAGTTTGTCAGATCCGTACTTTTTTAACATTGTCTTATAGTGGAACTCATACATCCTGACTTTGGACAGATCGAGAATGGCCATTCCTACATAAATAGGTTTGTTCATTGTGATCTGTTCATAGTCGAGATGTACAGCTACTAAAGTTTCACTATATATTGTCCTGTCCTTAAAAGTGGGTTTGGCAATGAGTTTTTGTAATCTCTTATCGTCAGTAACCAGTTCTATTTTTATACGTTTTCTTACATCTTCCATAAATTTTCCGAATACGGCGTTATTCATAAGTTTGAAAAAATCTTTATCGAAATCGTTGGTCGATTGCTGTCTCATTCGGGTGTTGAGTTCGATATATGAACTTAGCCAACGGGACTGCCTGAACCGTAGTGCTCGATGTACATGTACTAATCGGAGACCAAGGCTCATCGCTTGTTTTAAGTTGGCAAAGTGTACGACATATTTTTCCCTTTTAGACAAAGGAGCTAATAATTTCTTATTGGTACCTTTTGGAGGGACCCTATTCTCTGGAAGAAGAGGGAAATCATTGTGAACATCATGTAACTCTTCGGGATAGTCAATGTCCGCTTCAACAATGTAGCCGTATGAACCGTCTTCTCGTATATTTTCCCATTTTAGAGCATTGGGATCTTCAATCCATTCAAAACTGCCATAAGGAAGGGGATTTGACATTGCCCATCCGTATAAATTATTCGCATCAAGGTAGGCGATGTACTTCGATTCGTTATGAGGCTCATGGTTTGGGTTTAGCTTTATGTTATCAGCTTTGCTATAACGTTGGCTGCATTGACAAATTCCTCCCCTGATCCCGCGTTCGATCATAAGTAACTGATCATAATCAGTCAAGAGATCAAGATGTATACCAGTATACTTGAGCATGGCATCCCATGCCAGGCCAGGAGCCGTAAAGTACCAAGCAGGGTCTAAAGAATATGCTCCCATACAAACATCTCTGAAATTTTCAAATATGTCGCATAGGAGCATAACATCTACTTTAAGGTAGAGCTCACTGTACTCGCCTAGGGTTCTAACTTCAAATGCATTCCAGACTGACTTAGCATGATGGTAATCTTCATCTGAGATATCACATTCGTTAAGGGTACTATGGAATGCCTCCTTAGGTGGTAGAACGGTTTCCTTTAGTTTCTCAAATGAATCTGTATAATCGTAGGGATACACTCCTTTACGTATTACTAGATCCATTTTGTCAGCAGGGAAGAATTTAGCCGTGTCGACGAACTTATGTCGTGGGAGGTTTTTCGATAATTTATCTAGGCTAGATGCCATGAACCTAAATGTATCCACGAATCTAACCATTAGCGGCCCAACCTGTTTACTAAAGGAAATATATTTTTCTTCACTGTTAGGTATGACGTTAATACGACTGTTATCATAGCCCAATTCTCGAACTATGAAATGAGAGTCGTAACCACTCAGATTGTGGAGAAAGACGGGGAGAAATCGGGGAGACCGGTATAGAATATTACACTGCGAGTGAGCTGCTCCACGATAAAGACCAGTGATGTGGTCATGGTCCGCGACTTTTCTGTTGGAGGAGACAAAAGGTTTGGAGCAAAGGTAGCAATGCTGAGATTTTGAAAATGCTGCTAGTTGAGATTGTGTAAGGGGTAGCATAGGTTTTTTCATCGAATACACGTTTGAAACCTTTTCAGCTACGGACTTTATATGTTTCATAAATTTTTCTGCTGCATCCTCGCCTGTATAAATGTAGGGCTCCATAGGGAAGTCAGTGGGTAGGCAGTGACGAGGAATGTCTTCTGCAACCTTAATGTAAGTGCAGAAGCTCATAGGGAGGTGGCGTTGGTAGGGAGTTGTATGGGAATGTATGGGATTGTTATTATCTATTTTCTTTAACACACACTCAAAATCTGCATAGATGACGATGGGAATCCTCATCTGATTTTGTACTTTCGTAAAAGAAACAGTTGGTGGTCTCCCGTCCTCATTAGGTTCAGGTAATACGATTCGGGTCGGTTTGTTTTCTCCACAGTATTCCATGTGTTCTTTTATCCATTCGGCAGTACCTTCTCGATTTGATGAAAAATGCTGGAAGCATCGTTTACAAACTTGTACCTTACTTTTATGTTTGGTAATTTGAGCAAACACGAGTCTATTAAAATCTTTTATGTAAGTGTAGTGACTACGACCATCATCAGTTGTCAATAAAAGTAGGTCTCTATGATCTTCCTTTTCCTGCCTAACGACTTTTAGGGGATAAACTTCCTCCTTCTCTCCAAGACCAAAGACATTAATACTTATATTATTACGTTGTTCAAATTTTTTCACTTCGTGGAGAGGAGTGGGGAAAGAAATGCAGCTAAAGTCATACCCGTGCTCAAGATTTTTATATTTGCTCACTCGTTCTGGGTGTATTTCCACAAGGGGAGATAGTACGGAATACATGAAGCATCGGTCATCGTTGTTATTTACATTAATTATGGCTTTCCTATTTGCTATAAGTGGGGGTAAAGGGATGAAACTAGATCCTCCTATCGGCTTAAACCGGTTAATACGGAGTAGGACACCGTCAATGTTTTTAAGAGTCCAACCGCTTCCCTTCAAAGTAGATTCCTCCATCTCAGTTTTTATCTTGTTGTAGCTGGAGTTCAAGCTACCCAAAATAGATGAGTCTTCATATAATATTATGTTCTTTGTTTTAAATGCTCTGTCACAAGTTTCACCCACAATATTTTCGAAAGTTGCCTCCAGAACCAAATTGTATTTGACGGGGGAAATAGTTTCTTCCATATAATTTTTAAGCAAGGTTTGTATAGTCTCCGTCTGGGAATTCAGGAATTCTATTGCATCTGTACTTTCAGGGGATGGAAGAAAGAACGTTTTCAGGATACCCCCGTGGGAAGTTTCCACCTCATAGAGATGCCCCCTAGCAGCATCGATACGGGCCCTCTTTGCCATGGTGGATATTTCATAACCGCAGCGACGGATATGGGCAATGAGCGTCTTTTTTGATGTAAACTTTTCACCGCAATTTGAGCATTTACGCTGTTGCTCACGTGCCTGACATATGGCTAAATGCCTGCCACTAACATCACGTTCGCGACTGAATACTTTTCCACAAAATTTGCATTCCATGATTAAAAAAAATATATTTTTAAACTCACGAAATAATTAATTAATAAATCAAATAACTTTCGAAGATATTAAAACAAAGAAAAGAAAAAATTGTAAATTACTTCTAAGAAAAAAAAAGCAACCGCTAATATAAATAATTTGAATCTACACCAGAAAAAGAAAATGCGAAATAAATATAATAAAGTGAAAAAAAAAAAATAACAAGAAGCAAAATAATTTAACTTAGCAAAAATAAATAGAAGAAACGATTTTTTACAAAAAGCCGTTAAGGAGACTAGTCGATGTTCACTCTAGCGCAGCACTTAACAGAATGAGGAAGAGTGAGATCGCGCTCTCCTTATATAGTCTCAGAGAGGCCAAAAAAACAAAATGGCGGACAAGTTCCTGATTACTATGTAGGGGAGGGGGGATAAGCAAGAGAAACGTATATGTTGAGATAACAATATTCTATAGGTATCTGACCTTAGGAAGGGGGGGGGGGGGGAGAGTGGTGGGGGGGGGGGTTAAAATACTGCACTTCATTCAAATTAGGTGGTCAAGGTAAAGTAGAACCCAGCAAGGGGTCACGTGACGTTAGGAATGGTGTACATGGTACTTACGGAGTAGACGGGCGCGCAAAAAAGTGTCCCAGAATCCCCAAAATCACCCTACTTATCTCCACTTGACTTAAAAAATATCAAATTAACGGATTATTGCGAAAATGATATGTCGATTATCCAGACTAATCAATGCCAGGCCTAGTACTACGATATTGAACTTTTTCGGATAATCAACACATTAATATACAAAGTAAAATTGGTGTGTAAAAAGTAAGTAGGGAAAAATAAAGACATAGGATAGAAATAATATGTTTTTATTAACACGATTGAAGTAAGTTCAAATGAACAGGAAATGGTTAGGGGTGCGGTCAAAATAATAATTACAAATATGTCATATTTACATATTTTATTCTAGTTTCGACCCATATTTTATTTTAGTTTCGACCCAAATTTTGGGTCATCATCAGGGCTTTTCTCACTGCTGTTGGGAGCTGAGTGGGCTCAGCTACCAACAGAAGTAAGCTCAACTTTTTTTTTTTTTTTTTGGTTCCTCCCCTTTCTCGCCTTGTAGGCTATACGGGGTTTCCCGGGCCAGGGGAGAGGGTGGGGAATTGATGCCGAGTATAATTAAGTTTTCCCCTGGCTCCGGGTTTTGAAATTGCTGTCTTCTTATTTCAAATCAGACGTTGCCATTGGCAACGCGTATTTTCTAACGCGTTTGCCCACTCGGCCATCCCGCCACCATAAGTACGTTCAACTGCAGTTTCATATGAACGATAGTGAAACTATGACATTTTTAAAAAACAATCCGGAATACATTAAGCCATTAGGCATATTAACTACAAAAACAGTAAATAAGAATTAAAATGTGCTGCAATAAGATCATAAAATATTACCACAGAACAGTTTGGGAGAAGATATTTTCTACAATTTAATGAAGGTTTAAAATAAAATTACTGCTATGATCTTTAAAGATCCAGAAAAATAAATGTGTTTATTTTATATAGTTATATGATAAATCCTAATAAGTGTTCCAAACTGTTATTAAATTTTCAACTAGGGGAAATGAACACTCAAAAAGGTCCGGTTAAACGACATTCTACTATAGCGGTGGTTCTCAAAAAAATAACAAAAATAAATAATCGTGACCAGCAGAGCTCCACACTTTCTCTCAGTTTCATTGGAAAATAGATGAAAACGTATATAAATGTTGTATTAATGTACACGTGATGGAACTGAATTATCTTTGCAATGGTTTCCTATTGTGATTCCCGAAATCTTATCTATCAAATATACTCGTAAATGGGTTATTGGCAGTTTTAAAACAAAATTGGTATTTCCTTTAGTGGGTATTGCAATAAAAACGAAAATTAAATATTGTGGTAAATATTTTTTTTAGTAAATTTATAGTCTTGACCTGTAAATTAAACTATAGTAGGGTTCCGATTAACCGAGTCGATGGGGACCAAGGTTACCTCGGTTAATCGGAACCATACCAATACCAACTGAAAATGTAGGTTAATTTTAAATAAAAACTATATAAATGATTAAAACTAATAAATATTTGATGATAATAATGCATAATAACGATAATAATAACAGAAATTAAGGAACTATTTTTTTAAAAAGAAATCTTTAATGTAGTTTGTTTAAATGAACTCGTATACATACACATACCCCCCCCCCCTCAGACTTAGCATCTCGGTTAATCGGGACCTCGGTTGACCGGACCTCGGTGAATCGGAACCATACTGTACCAATTATGTATAGGAAAAAATATCCATGGCCAAAACACATATCCATTTTGATGATTTTTTTTTTTTTTAGTAATTAATTTTATTTTTAAAAACAACGTACTTTCATATTCAAAAGTCTTATCCTTATTAAAAGCGGGAATTTTGACTGAATGTATCCCAATGATAAATATATTCTCGATAAGTAGTTTTATTCTCCCAGCTGTAATTGTATTCTTATTTTCGCTTCTTAACTTTTGAAGAATTCCAGTGGGAGTTCTTACTTTCGTTTCAATTTTTATATGTATCGATGAACTTTTATTATTTTATGAATAAGATTTTCTTAATATAATCTTGAACGATAAAAGAAAAGAAGGAAAATTAGCAAAAAAATAGATTAATAAGAACATGAGTAAATATTTATTGGAAACTTGGGTCTTCTTCGTGATTTAAAGTTTCCAAATATCAAACTTCAGGAAGCTATCATAAAAAAAACATACTTCTGATCTATTTTTAACAATAAAAATAAATAAAAAAATAAAAGAAAGAACCTAAATTTAAAATAATCAATTTACCTAAATAATATCTGTAATTTTATTTTCTCAATTATCAACAACTACAAATAATTTAATTAGTATGCGTTATAGTTAAAAAATAACATAAGTATTTAATTAAAGAAAAACATAATGACAGTTAACTCCTTATAATGACTTGATTTTGTTGATGATGAAATGAATAAAAACAAAGTTTTTATTTCATTGAAAATAAAAAACTATTATTGTAGTGTTATCATTGTTTAAAACCAAGCAATATTGTTTACAAAGATAAGGTTTTATAAGTTAAATAAACATATAGTGAAAGTCTTAAGGAATTCAATTTTTATAAATTTATTTTAAAAAACAATCATGATATAATAGAACTGTAAATCTTAAAAAATACTAAAGCCAAAATTATTCAACTTCTATTGTTTAATAACGAGGAGAGTTTATGCATGATGCGCTATCTGTTGATTAAGATTTGAAATACAGCTAACTGTGGTTATGTCTAAAAAAATGTCTGAACCAACAGATATAAAAAAATTACCCTCTTTTTTTTTAAAGCCGTTGGGATCATGTTATAGTTGAAAAATCATTAAAAACTTCTCAGCCATCCGAGATCAATTGTTTAAACTTTATTACCTATAATATTTTCTACAGTTATTAAATTATTAAGCAACGTATCTCAAGTCTGATCGAAAACTTAAAACATTGATCTTATAAAATTTAAGATATAATAATTTATTTGAATTCAACAAATAAAGCTAGAAAACAAATTAGATCTACTAATCGACGACATAAATATTAATTTATTAAAAATTATAAACACTAGGTAAAGGATTAACCAATTATAAGTACAGAACAATATTCACGCTAATTAAATTAAGAGTTTATATCGTACAATAATATAGATTAGTAATATAGAAAACATGAAAGGAATTCCATTAATAAATTTAAAATTAAAAAATGAATTGCTAATATTTAAAGCAGAGATAGTTTTCCGCAACTAATTATTTATGAAAAACTTATAAATTAAAAATTTATGACAGAACTAAGACAAAAAAATCATTATTATAAAATCATCATACACAAATTATGAGAGACAATAATTCAATATTACTACATCCGTTAAAAACAGATTTATTACTTTTCAAAGCATATCGACAGTATTAAAGTTATATCCCTTTAAAAATAATACAAAATAAATAAATAACTTAAAACAATAAAAAAATCTTCAAATGGTTATAATTTTATCTCTTGTTCTAATTTGCAGCCATTTAGAGTAGTTAAGACTCTACGGTACTCTATTTTAGAGTGCCATAGGATAGTGAATTTTGTTCGTCCTACGTGGTCTCATCGATATAATGTCCTCAATCCAACGTAGGTAGGATCCATGTAATTTACTTAATTTATGGTTTACAGGTTCCTTATAATTTATTTTAACCTGACTTAAACTTAATTTAGTTTTTGTTTGTTTTTTTCTCTTCTCGTTTCTTCTTGTTTTAACACATTTCAACACAGTATTAAGAAGAATTAAATTTATTTATTTTTCTAATAGATTTTATTGTATATGATCCTTTGTATTTGTATATATTACTACGTTTCTTGTTTAGTTTTTTAATTCACGCTAACTGTACACACACACATATATATATATATGTGTGTGTGTGTGTGTGTGTGTGTGTGTGTGTGTGTGTGTGTGTGTGTGTGTGTGTGTGTGTGTGTGTGTGTGTGTGTGTGTGTGTGTGTGTACCTATATTAATCAATTTTTTTTTTTTATGGGTCACCGATTCATACGAAACTTGTCTCGTATATATATATATATATATATATACACATAAACACATATATACATAGAAATATAAACACTAGAATAGAGCATGAAGCTATCATATAATAATAATATATAAATCATTGACAACTCCTTCAGTGCCAGTCATTTGTACCCAGATCTGTTGTCTTGGACGGTTGCCCCAGGTGCGAGGTACCAGGGAGTGATTAGAATGAGGACGTGCAATATGTTCTTAGAATCCTGAGTGGTGGGTGTGCAGAGGACGAACATGTGAAAGGAAGTTTCATGGAAATTCTATATATATTAAATAATACTAAAAATTATTTTTATTTAAGTGGGATCAATAAAAATACAGTAAAAGTCTAATTTAATGAATGACCTCTTAATGAATGGCCAACATACTCAATGTTTTTGATTTTGGAAAAAAGTTATATTCTAAAGTGAAAGAAGAAACAAATAAAAAATCAGATGGATTAACTGTAATCAAATTTTATAGGAATAGTAGAAAAAAATAATGGTAAAAATAATAAAAATTAATTTTTATATCAACTTAATTTAAAAGCAAAGTGATAAAGTTAAAAAAAGTGGAAACATCGATAAACATTTAGAGGATTAAAAAATCAATCCATTTTTTTTATTTAAATATGATATTTATTATATCATATTTATGATATTACAGATATCATATTTATAAATAATTAAATAATTAAATAAAATAAGGCAGTAAATTATTTTTAATGATTTTATTTTAATAGATGTTTTGCGAAAAAAAAAATTATTAAAAAAAATACTCTAGGGAATCCCAGTTGTTTTGTTACTAAGCTACATCATAATATTGTGGTAGATTGTAGAAAAAGGGATAACGTTATCAGGTAATTAAACAAAATATTTGTTTTGTTATTACATGTTTTTTTTTTTAAATTAATATTTGCTCTCTCTATCAATTGGTCCATTCGATGGAAGGAAAATTGCAGAAAAAAAATGCCTTATTTCTCATAATAGTAATCACTGGACTGAAAATCATCGATCATTGATAAAAATTACTGGATATGCAAAGAAGCATCTGAGATCACTTATGAGTCAAATAGCATAAAGAATTAGAAATATTGATTTATCGAAATACATGCATACAAATACATCGAAATAAATGTATATTAAATTAATATACATCGTTCTAATTCATAAATTCTAATATTTGCAAGTAGGAAAACCAGCGGTTTTTAAATTTTTATTTTAACAAAAAATAATGAATAAGTTTTCATTATTATTATTAATGAATAAGTTTTCATTATTATTATTAGTGAATAGGTTTTCATTATTATTTTTATCGTTTTTTTTAAACTTAAATTATATGTTAGTTGAGTTATGTAATTATATCAGTAGCTTATTTAAAAAAAAACAATGATTTAAATGAGGAACTAGTTATTAAAGATAGAGTATAAGATTTAGTTTACTACATTTAAACTTATACATTCCTTATTCTACTGATTTTGTCACACATTGCGTTTTATAAATTCAATTAGGTACTATTTTTTTTAGTAATACTTGAGATATATTTTTCGAAGTGGAAAACTAATTATCTTAACCAAATTAGAATATGTAGAAAATTAAATGTATGGTAAAATATGTTGGTAATTAATTGTTTATATTATGTTTTAGAGAATTTAATGGCTTAAATTAATCGTTTCACTTGATGCATTTTATTAATTTAAATAAATTAAAAAGAAATAAAATTGCACATAATTAAAATGAGTTTTTTTTTTTTCATTTCAATGCAGTTTTACCTCTACGATATTGATTGTTACCGTGTCTTAATGTGTTTCAAATTTGTTCGATCACTCTGCAGAACAGGTTAAGCGAGCTAGGACTATTGAACATGATGCGGTTGTTTTTGTCACCGTTATCCTTAATCTTAGGTGTGTGTAAATATAGTAAAGAGATAACGCCAACAGAGCGGATATGTTTCATAGATGCAAATGAGATGGAGAGAGCGTGGACAGTAACCGTTCCAGAGAAGGCCAGGTTGCCCTCAACATCAATATTCATGAATGATGATTGGTTTCATGAATGGATACTTTGTGAAGAAAAAAATCGCAATACGTAGAGAAGAGGATAGCGTAGGATGAATTGCCGTTCCCGAACTTCGTATGGAATGAATCGGGAAAACGAATATAATGTAGGAACATAGATGATAATTAATTTGAATGTTCTTGAGAAAACATTGTTCCTCGGTTAATGACAGCTCTAAACGAACAAGTCACGTTCGGAATACAAACCTCATATTGTTATTCTTAGCACAAATCAGCAGCGACTTTACTAGAAAGTAAACTAGTTTTGAACGCTAGGACTTATTATTACTGTTTTGTCTGACGAAAAACATTGAAGACCAACGATCAATCAGGAAGTATAATTTTGACGAAGCAAACATTTTTAATTTATTGGTATGAATTTTGATCATATAAATCTATCGATAAAAACATTCAGCTTATTAAAATAATATAATACCTATTATCTATAACTTATAGGTTTTTTTTTACTTATAGGCTATAAAAAAAATAAATAAAAAATAATAAACCCTAATAATGTAAGTATAATGTTTCGATTTCATTGAGGGGAAATTGGTTCAAAAACCTGTTCATTTACTTTCCTAAAATATTACTTAATGACTTTTTGCAATAAAATTACGATGTATTTGGTTTACACGTAATGCGAAACGTAATAGGTAAGAAAATGGCCAATGACACAGTGTAGGTTTTGTTATTTATATATTTTTGTCACTATCACAAAAGTAAAATATCTTATCATTATCACACAAGAAAAAAAAATTATTACCATTGACGTAAATGGATAAAAATGTTCGTTATCTCTTATATACACTTTGTAAATTAAAAGAGGGAGTGTTTTAATTTAGTAGCCTCCTGTTACTGAATGTCACATCACATGCAACTTTATGAAGACGATAATATTTTTTTTCTCAAAATTGTTTAACGGAGGTGACGGATGTTTTGAAATGCACAAGACAATATTTCGAAATTATTTACAAGCACAACACGTCTTAATCTCCACAACCATTAAGAAGTGAGTAACGTATAATTTTTGTAAGGCCAAACCCAAGAAATTGAAGTATTTTTAGATTCGGGGAAGACGAAAAAAATCGCTACCTGCGTATGAAGGAAATGACACATACCTAATAAAGGAGCTTGATAATAATAAGGATAGTTGTCTCAGAAGCTGCCAACGGAAATCGTTACATTATAAAAACAATCGTTATAAATTAGAAAATATGAAAAAATGTCATCCATAAATAGCCAAGTATTTATTATTTATTAATCTCATAGTTAACGATACCATATTATATGATTGGTTGCTGATAGCGACATCGTGGCCATTGTGTGGCCATTATTGTGTTTCTGACACTAAAGATTAAAGCTCCATAACACTTAAAAACAATTTTTCTATGAATTCTCTATTAAAATAGCTAAATTATTCCACTAAATTCCTCCTGATTAAATAACACTGAACAGAATCAAACTCGAGACCTTGACCGTGAACATTCGTTCCTTCCACTGATCCCAAGATTTACAATGCAACAAGTCAGTGTAAGATGAAGATCGACTTACAGACCACACCTTAAGTAACACTATAATGGAAGGACAGATCCCTTGAATGGGGTCTAGTTCCAGAGACGATATGCAAGTCTTCCACGGTTCGCGTGTTTATTCTTCTGCATTTGTTTATGCACCTAGTTTGTAATTCGTTTATTATCATATAACTTATTCAAAGAATAAATATCCTACATATATAAGCAGCCCCTTGAGTCTTTTTATACTGATATTAGTTCAAGCGTTGTATGGCCTTACAGATGTTCACTCATTGCCGAAGCACAGATAGCTCGAAGGAGGTCGTTCCAATTCACATTACTACGAACAACGATTGTTTGAGAATAGTGTTATGTATGTACGCTTCAATATAAGGTATGAGTTAAATACAATACAAAACACAAGATAAATCATTATAAGATATGATTTAAATTCAATATAATACATAAAATAAAAGTGCTGGTTGGGTAAAAGAAATTATTGAAGTAAGATAAAGTCAGTTTTGATTACATATATTACGTTAATACTTCCTAATTTCTTTTGAATTTTGAAATTTGAATTTATATATATATATATCGGCCCCTGACTTTTTTTATATACTCTTCAACAATCAATGTAATAATTATAATAATATAAAAAAAAAAACATACAAGACCGAAAAGAAATGTCCAAAGCGCTCAAATTTTTTAATCTAAATTATGTTTAAAAAAAAGATGGTCAACCACAGTAGGTTGCATACAACATTTTTTTTTTTTTTAAGTAAAAGTCCTACATAAGATAATCCTCTCCACTAATTTCTATTTTTTTCGCCAGCATTACGTGCTCTATATTACGCTTCGTACATGAACTTCATGGATGTCCTGACAAGGCTATTTAAAAAGCACACTTTCTTAAAGTAATATATTTATAAATTAAAAAATTAAGTCTGGGTTGTACTAAAAGGTACTATTTTCCCCAGGTCTTGCATGCAAATTCCACTCTATTGTTGATTTTTTCAAATCCATTGAAATGTGCGTGAGTTAAGATTAAAATTTTAAAACATGCATGTATTCCACCTGATATTACTAAAGGCAAATTCCACGTCCTACCTCTAATTATTAATTATTTATTCCACCTATAATTAATTACTATTTATTCCACCTCACATCTTTAAAGGCAAAAAATTTAGGAATGCTTAAAATTGGAAAATTAAGAGTCCTTGAAGAAGGATTCTGTCAGATCAGTTTCGTCTTATCTATGAAATATCGGTCCTGATGTTGAGGGCCACTCTTTGACAAGTAGATAATCTCGATTTTTTAGACTGGTTCAGCTAAATCAAGCAAGCATGGTATGGGCTTATCATTAGGTTGGACGAAAACAGAATAGCCAAAGCAACCTATGAGACACTGCTTGTAGGATGGTCGTGAACTATGAGATCACGAAGGCCAAGGAGAAGATGGGAGGAAAAATAACTCTGTCTTCGACCATTAGGACATAGGTTGGTAAGTAAGTTATTTGTTGTTAGTAAGACAATTAGATGAATTATTATTTATTATGGTTTACTATAAACATAATAACCATAATGTAACACACGTACAGTAAAACGATCTAAAATACTTCAATATTTAGTAATATGAAAAAAACATGCCATATGAGAATGACGGAAACCTTTAAAAAACATTTATGTATATTAACACCATTAAGAGTGTTTTTTTTTTGCTCCGTTCCTTCCTCGCCTTTTAGGCTATACTAGGATTTCCCTGACCAGGGGAAAGGTAGGGGATTGATGCAGAGTACATTACAATTTCCCTGGCTCCAGGTTTTGAACTTGCTATCTTCGGGTTCCCAATCAAATGTTGCCATGGACAACGCGTATTTCCTAAAGAGTTTGCTCACGAGGCCATCCCGCATTCCTAATAGTTTATCTTATTTTTTGTATTAGTCGACCAAAAAAAAAATAAAAAATGTAATAATGTTATATAGGGGTTGGTCCGCCGTAATGCGGATAGTGGGTACGCCCTAGTATTTATATATATATATATATATATATATATATATATATATATATATATATATATATACATACGAAAAGTTAAACTTAAGTATGGAAATATGTAGCGAGCAAGGTAATCTTTATAATCTAATATTGGTTTACCTGTTTATTATTATTTTTTCTACTGCCGGTCTGGTACTGACAGATAAAGTGAAGGGCACGGTATCTCCAAGCCTATCACCCCGTTGCAATATTAGCCGGACTAAAGCATAATGAGCTGTTTTCCAGCGATGCAGGGAAAGGCGGGCGGGCGAGCGATAGCCCCTCCCAGAGCGACCTACCTGAATTGCCGCTTATCGGCCTGTCAAAACCTTCACCAGCGATAACTGTGAATGCCCCTTAGTCAGTCTCACAGACCTCGTCTTTTCAGGAGTATTTTAGTTCTCCTCCATTGTTCATTCACGCAGAAATAAAAACAACAACAGAAAAAAACCAAACATGAAACATATAAGCATATCAGCTTACGCATCTTATATCAGCATAATATGGAAGCGTAGCAGACGGCGCGATTAAGTAAATAATAATATTAAGTAATTTTTAAAACATCAGTATTCTACTTCAACAAATGTATGAAAAGAACAAACAATGATGATTAATTAAACTTTATATGGTATATGGTCACCGTAGTGTAACTAAGCGCCAAATTAATTTAATAAATTAAACATTTTTTTTAATTAACTATTTTTTATGTTTTTATAATGTTTTTTTATATATGAATAATATAAAATACGAAGTGAAATATGTTGCACTTCAAAAGCTATAGTTGCAAACAGAACCCAATTTCAGAAAATTCAACTTTAACTTCAATTTTCTCCAAATATGGAATTAGGCGTTCGGAATTCGTTAACTAGGGCGTTTTAATGTCCATATTAACAGGTAGAAAATATATTTGTTTTACTTTATTTAATTAATTCACAACTATAAAGTAATTATTACGACTAGTGATTGTGAGGACTACATAAGAATATAATAATAAAGAAATATATATATGAAAAGAAGTGATTAAGCTGAAGGTCATCCAATGATCTCTCTCCCAAAAAATAAATTAAAACTATTGTAATTAATCCAATCTTAAATTGTGGCTGACCACCAATTTTAAATTATTTTTAAATTTAATTTGAAATTTGCTCTGCCTTGAGCCTTGAGCCGAGCTCTGTAGCGGTTAGCATCCTCGCATGTAACGCAGGAGACCCGGGTTCGACTCCCGGCGGAGCCAAATCTTTTCTCTTCAAAAAATAAATTAATTAAAACTATTGTATCATAATAAAAAAAAAAAAAAAAATAATAATAAAATAAGCTGGGCAACTGCCTACATGAATCTTATATAACAAAGATAATGACTGTACTGTGTATATCAGTTGACAATATAAAGATTTTTAGTGACTAATAAGAATAAAACGTTGGCTAGAAGTATTTATTAAAATGAAATACAATCTGTTATCACGCCTAAGTACAATAAAGAAAAGGGAAAAAGAAACCAAAAAGAATACATATGCATGTTTGTACTCCAAAGTGACCAGAAAAACAACATTATTATAAGAAATAAATTCGTGTTGATAAGTTGAAAAAAAAAAAAATAACCTGAGGGAATATTTAATCTAAAATATTAACTGAAAACAAGAACTGTTGATAACTAAGATTCGCAAATGAGTCAACCTACAAATGGTAATTACAGCATATTATTATAATCCCACATAAAATTTTCCTAAAGAATAAAACGTTTAAATTGATCAGAAAACTCTGAATGGCTACAGTGCATGGATTTAGATGAATGAACCTATCCTTGAAACTGAGAAGACATAATCCATTGGTCAGAATTCTACATAACCTGATTAAATAATGATAAACGAATGATTCTTTTTAAATTTATGATTCTTTGTTACGTTTATTATTGATAATAAAACTAATATACATAGGACATAAAAAATAATAATTATATACGATATAGGATAATAATAATACATAGGAAATAAACAATAATTATTTTTCAATTTATGAGTATAGGGTATCTTTTATTAGTGATTATAAAACTTTTATACATAGGACGTCTATTGTAATTTGAATTGACTTTTATTCATTACATTATTTCAAATATATTGTATTTAGTACATTGTTTATCTTTTGAGCTATGTACGTAATATATGTACTAAAGGTCTTTAGCAAGTTCAAAAAAATTGTATACAATAATTATTTGAAAGATAATATAAATATTAAAGAAAAGATATACTATTTTTTGAAATTCCAATGATAAAAAATAAAACTAGAAGTAATTTTTAGGATTTTGTCTAAACCAACGCCTAAATAAATACGCAATATATAAAATAAGTGATAGGAATCTGCGGATTTAAATAACACTGATTAATCAAATATTATTATATAAGGCCTCAACAACTGTGAAAAAATTAAAACCTAACTTGGCCGAACACATTTGGTGTTTTTTAAATATTATTTGTATAGCAAAGGATATATAATATTTAACATAGAAGAAAATTAAAACGCATATTGGAATAGCAAATTTTCACACTGTGCGTCAGGGGAAACAGAATAGTCGAATTGTCAGGAGAGCAATTCAATTACTATTTTGCTCACCATGAGAGGCAGAAACGTGAGTTTCTGGCTTACTGCAAATTATTATTAACCAAACGGCTCAGTACTCCGTGTTCGAAACAGGTTATGTCAGGTATTTTCCATTTCAGTTAAAACAGCCATAGCTCGATTTCTGGGATATATTACATGCATCCTTGCATAACTGTCAAGGTAGTGGAATGAAAACAACTACAACCTACAAGTCATAAACACATTTTGTAAAATTAGAACATACGAGTTAACTCTGAAATGCTAACAGATTTCGAGTATTCGCGAAAGAAATAGTTTTGTTCTCGTAACATACAATAATGACAAGAATCAACAAACGTAACTACCTTACGTATGGTAACAATGAATAATCGCCTTGAAAAAAGAGTAGTTTGACGTTAATTGGAACGCTAATCGAAAATGCTTCTTGGAACAGTTAACCATTATTACATAGTTTATTTACTTTTTAAATCACTAAATACCGATTACTGTAAAACACCAAATCGTATTCAAAGAATAAACAAGGCTTTTATTTTTATTTTGAATTACCTACATATGAAATTATAAGGGGAAAGGGAAATTGCAATCGACGAAAAATTCGATTTCCGGTTTTCAACGGAAATACACTTTTTGAGATCTCCGGAGTCCAAATGACCAAGTCCCGCGAAATGGCCTGTGGATATATTTATGAACAGAATAGCTCAAACGATTTGTTATACCAGAAATTAGGGTCCGATTAGCCTAAGTAGCATAAAAATGGACGTTAAACAAACAAACAACCAGAAATTAGGTAGGTATATCTATATCCCCGTGATGTGACAGCAATGATTATACCTAAATCGAGTTGGTGTAGAAAGCACTTTATCCGAGTCTTTTTTTCTCGTTACATTTCTCAAAAAGGGCTCCGAGGATTTTGAATAAACTTGTCATGTTTAATTATAATGTGTTATTATTTAATATGACGTAGATTTTATCACCATAGAAAAGATCTGATACGGCTTAAATGGCTAAGGAAATATGCATCCGATAAAGTAACTTTTGTTTCTGTGGAGAAAATAACAGTCCCTAATTAATCCTAGTAACAAGAAATATATAAAAATAAAATATGAAAGAATTTGATAATGAAATAAAAGATGAAAAAGATATATGATTTGCCAAAACAAAAATTTCAACTCCCGGGAATATGAGCAGTAATACATATATATGTACAATATATTGTTGAAACGCTTTGGTTTTAAAAAATAATAATATCAAGTTTACAAAGTAGAAGGTCTCGGAAGCGAAAAAATTAGGTAGCAAAAAAAAAAAAGAAAAATTACAATGATAAAAAATAAAGTTCATTAAAGGAAAGTATTGGCTTCTACGCAGATTATTGACCGCCTTCCCGGACTATTTTCATCCTTATTTTATATCCGGTGAACTATTATCTATCCAATATTAACAATTGTCTTTAACTAGATCGTAACTTTTTTACCTTTTATCTTATTTTTATCGAAAAATCTGTTTTTTATTTAGTGTTATATTGGAAAGCAAACTATTCAGAAAAATAGAATAGAATAAACAATACAATTTTTATCGAGGAAAACGGTTTTGAGTTCTATTTCCGGTAACACCTAATCGTGCCAGTTAAAAAAAAGAATGTATATTTTTTTTAGTAAAATAAAGGAAAGTAGGTGACGTTAATCACGGTTATCTCTATAATTTTGTAAACTTGTATTTATGATTCCCTTCTAACCACATTCTGAATATTTAAAGTTCGGCTGAGAAATCCCTAGTCAAATAGATTTGAATTTCATTGAAAAAACTTCTTTGAAAGATACAGGGACGTGATGGAGTCCATAAAACGAAATTTTAAAAATGTAAATTTTAAATTTTAAACGTAATTTTAACATAATTTTTAAAAATGAAACAAATAGTTTCATATATAATCAACTCAAATTGCTTACAAATTTATTTATATGCTAGATAATTCTTATCATAAATAAAATATGTAAAAATGTATTCCATTGGACTTGAAATCTGGTTCAACGAAAAAACATTCAAGTAGATAACAATATACCTTTTCTATAAGGCTTTGAGTTCACAGGTTCTTTGGGGTTATTGGATATATCTAGGCAGTTTTTTTCAGGAGTGTTCATTTCAATACCTCTCATCGCCTGGGAAGATATCTGGTTCAACTTCACGTACGGCTCTTCTAAGCATTTTGAATGTATTAAAACATTCTGCACACAATTTTTAAGTTAGAGGCAAAAAAACCAAAAAAAAAAAAAAAAAAAAACCAGCATATCTCGATCCGAAAATATACGACAGTAAATGAAACATGAACAACGAACTAAACCTTGTTATTGATAAAAAGACAAATTAATATAATGAAAAAACTTATTATTCAATAACTAATAGTGAAGGATGAGTTGCGGTGGAGAGGTATTTAAGTACTGGCTTGCAGACATTGACTAGATGGAATGACAAAACTGTGTCAGGAGCATGCGTCCGAGGTTCCAGTAAGCGGGTTTCATCTGATATGTACCCAAAGGAACATAACATTATTCAAAGTAATTTTGAAGTAAAATCTATCGTTTGGAAAAAAAAACATTCAAAATTAAATTTAGGTCATCAATAAATAAACCCTGAAACAAAACTCCCGGCTTTTTAATACAGTATTTTAATTTTTGATTTTAATTTTATATAAGCATATCACACATCGGCAAGACTGTTATTTTTTAGGGCTATTCACATGTGAAGTTTCAACTACTTTATCAGTTTTCTACTTACCTACAAAGAGCGACTTGGAAAAATACTACGGGGGGAAAGTACTAAGGGAAAGTACTACCTGTACCTTAAAAGTAGCCCTATACCAGGGGCTACTCTGGTACTGGCTTGTAAACCACAGAGAATGTAAAAATTAAAAACTTGAAGGTTAAAAGCTTTTTTTACAATGTTTATTTTTGACAGTTTTATTTTTAACCCATTAAAAGAAGTCACTTAACGAAAAGTAAATCCGAACTTTTACGTTAAAAAAAAGCATCGATTGTTTTTGCAACATCTATACGCAACCAGGTGATGTCCGTAACTAAAATTTAAAATTAAATATTATATACCTTATTTTATCAATGAGCGCTTTAACTGAAAACATCAAGAATCAAAACAGGTAATCAACGCGGATATGGAAATTAGAAAGACTTCAGTCAACTTATGGAAAGAAAGTGAAGAGAAATTTCTTCTAAACGAGGTAAATCCTCTTCTCATTGCTTTAGCCAAAACAAACAAATTTCTATTTTTTTTACTTCTAATATTTAAAAAAAAATAATTTTAATACCAATTGCTTAGTTAAAATTAATTTAATTATATTATATGTATTAAGAGCGAAGATAGAGTGCAGCGGAATAATAACGATAAAGGGATAAGAACGAGATCCAGAAAGTGTTGGAAGGATCAGAAGAGAAAGGATGCCAGATTGCAAGGAATTAGGAACTGGAAGAAGGCGACTGACCAGGATCGGCTAAGTCGGCGAATCTCGTTTTGCATGCCAAGTGTCCTATAGCGATGACCAGGGAGTGAACGGGGTGTATAAACATTTATAAGACCTACATAATGTATTTTATGAACGTGCTGGTTGGAAATACAGATTATTTGAGTATCGTCATGTGTGAAACCAGTGGAGAAACATATATGTAGATTAAATTATGTGAGTGAAACATAGCTATATTGAAAAATTTGAAATAAAAGTAGGCTATACTCAATGAACATCGTATGAGGTAAATACAAAATCATTTTTAAAAAGTTTTCATGTAAAACATATTTCCTCAAACTTATTTAATTAAATTTAAATTTCAGATTTCAAGACCACGATTTTCTATTCTACCTTTCTCCCAATTTAGAAGTCATGGTTGTCTAGTGACAAGATATATCATATACCTGAGTTAGAAAGCCCAGTTATGATCTCTGATATGTAGTTGGGAGCCATTTTTCCTTATCAGCTGTTGAGCATAGTCGCCACATCCGTCCTATTTCACCGAGATAAAAGTTATATTCCTGCCCTGGTTACACAACTGCCTCTAGTCTATTAATATTTTTAACTAGCTAACTTTTCTGCTCGATATCCTATGCTCCAATATAGCGCTTATGAAATGATCTGTGAATGAACCCTTAAACGAGTTTCACCAATTATTCTTGTAATATTTTATAATTCTTATTGAAAAAATTTAAATATTAAAAGAAAATTCAAATTGGGTGCTGTTCGTCGATTTTACAGCACCCTACGACACAATTATAAGAAGTAAACGCATAACAGCCAAGCATGAAATGGGATTACCAAGTAAACTGGCCTCGTTTAATAAAATCCATAATAGAGAACACTATCTGCCAAGTTAAATGGGTCATGGTGTCAGAGCCTTTCGAAGTGGGAAGTGGTCAGAGACAGGGAGACCCACTAGCTCCTCTCCTGTTTAATATCGCTCTACAAGCAATTATAAATAGAGCAGGATTGAATCAGGAAGGGAACAAAGAACCCAAGTCCTGGCATGTGCAAACGACGTAGCATCATTGGTGGATCCCGTCAGAGCATAACAACAGCATGTGAAGCTATGGATGTCGAGGCTAGAAAGATCGGCCTACTTATTAATGAGGAAAAGACAATGATCTTGATTGTGGGAAATCAAGTTCAGATGCAGAGCAGTTATGAAGTAGGAGCCTGCAAGTTTGAAGTGGTCGGAGGCTTTATGGATCTCGGCTCTAGTATTAACGACAAACTAGAAGAGGAAGAAGATATTAGAAAAAGAATAAAAGCAGGATATAGAGGGTATTTCGCCATCTCCGAGCAGATTAAAAGCAACAAGCTTGTTAGCCGAACCACTGATATCACGTTGTACAAGACGCTTATAAGACCAGTCATATGCCGTATGGCGCTGAAACCTGGACCCTCAACAAGAAGAGCGAGAACCTGCTAGAATGGTTTGAGAGAGGAATTCTGAGGAGATTTCTAGGCACAGTACGCGAGAATGGTCAGTGGCGCCGAAGGAAAAACTGTGAACTGTTCCAGCTGTATAACGACCTAAATATCTCACCATTTATCAGAATACAAAGGCTTAAATGGCTTGTACTAAGGATGGGTGATGAGCGTGTGGTTAGCAGGCTGTGCAGAAATGTGCCGGATGGTGTGTGTATTTTGCATTCCAAATCAGATAAAATTAAATTTTTAGAAATGAACCAATAGTTATTTTTATAATTTTTAGTTTTACAAAATATTTCAATAAAACTGGGGCGAAGGGAGTCGAGAATTGGCGAAGAAGGCAGAGAGCGGAAGCATAGCTCCAAGTGCGCATGTGCAGTCCCCACTACTCCGGCGGAGTGGGGAAGATTGGGCTATATAAGCACATGGAGCTATATAATCATAGCTATATAAGCAAGTGGAGCATTTTTCAGTCGGATATTCCCGATAGTTATTAACTTTTCTGGGGGAGCTGTAATAGTAATCACAAACATCGGAAATGACAAAACATCTTCAATTACCTATATAGGATATGATAAACAGGTAAAAAAGTGTATCGTTCCAGTATTCTATAAATTTTTTGAATGTTACATACTAATTTAATATTTTTCTATTTTAGAGGGATCCGGATTAAAAAAAATAGTAATTTCCAGGCAGCCTTCAGGATATCTCTTTGTTGGTAACTTATCCATACATTGCTCAGATTTGTAAGTTTTTCTTTGTTTGATGAAAACAACCTTTTCATTTCATTGGAATACTGTTATTATATTCCTCCCCTTTTCACCTCTATTCGACACCCCATTAGCAAGGGTTCGGTGAACAGTCTGGGACCGGAATCCCCAATGTGGTAAGTGGGTTATTCCTATCCTTGATCCGACACCCTGTGGTAAGGGCATGGACTCCAATCCCAGCTGTGAAAGCGGACAACCGGGATTTGAACCCGTATATCCTTATCACTAGTAAGGATAAATTGTCCCATCCCCCGGTTCGCGCAAAATATCGCAATCTTCTGATACAAACGTCGTCAACATCTGATACAAATTTTTAAGGTCGTCTTGACAAGAAAAAGAATTAAACTAAATCTATATAAATAAAGATAAAATTCTGTTTGTTTCTTTGTTCTTTATAGAAATCCATACCGCTTGTTCTAAATTCTCCTAATTTCGCTCAGTAGTTCTTCATTATTGTTATAAAAATCGTTTTGATCTCGCTTTACATTGGTTTTTACGAAATCCACCGTTTGAGTCGATAAAAGTCTCACTTTATCGATACTATAGATTTAAAAAATGAAATTCTCCGGGTGAAACCGGTATATACACTTAGTATATATATATATATATATATATATATATATATATATATATATATATATTATATAAGTAATGCATATAGAAAATAAGTAATGATCGGATCACCTATTCCGGCGTTGAGTACATTACATATTGAATAACAGCCTTTACACTGGCGTCGGATATCTCAGCCCATCCCAAGATCGTAGGTAAGAAATGCGGTCAAGAGGAATGGGTGTCGTGTGCACAAAGGAAATTCAAAAGACAATGGCAAATTAACATTATTAATTAGCTTTAAACATATGCATAACTCTTGCTGTCCGGAATTCATGTGTTACATAAATAAATAAAACCCTTTAGGTATCTCATGATTTAAAAGTAAAGAATCTTATATCATTTTCTGATATATGTTATATGGAGTTGTTTACTCTGTCCCATTTCCGATTCAGGAAGGAGGATAATGTACATTAAAAAAAAACAAGGTATATATTGTAGTTGCTAAATATTTCATGAATTCTTGGTATAAATTTATCTCCTAATACATTATATTTAATTCAGGAATGACTTTAAAAACTTAGGCGGAAATTATTAATCAAAAAATATAAAGAGAAATCAGACTACTTTCGCAAGCTAAACGAACAAGTTTTGTAAATATGTAAACTTTCTACGTAAGTAAGGTGGACCGGAGATGGCCCATATAAAGTTAAGATATTATCGACATGAATTAAGTTCTTGTAGGACAAAAATTGTCGTTGTATTTTGATTAGGATTTTGGTTGAAATATAATATCCAGAAGGTATATCTACATCATAATTCAATAATATAAAACTCATATATTGGCTAAGCAGCTACATGGCTGCCAAAAAACCGTTAGCTCTCACATTGTTCTCCTAGCTTATCGTGAATTCTTTCCTAAACTCGGGACGTTTTCAAAATGCCACAGGACCAAGTTCAACGAAGCGGGACCTCATCTTAGTGTGGACGTACACCATGCCTTTTTTGCTTTCCCCTTTGCTTGCCAGTATTATAGATATTAACAGTTCCTCCTAAGAGTAAAAGTACCTTTAAACGTAATTTTGCTAAATTTATCTTATTCTTACCATTGAAGTTATCAAGCAGTATGTACATCAATATAAAAACTAAGATCTATTTATACCGAAGGTCTTACGGAGAAAACTACAGTTTCTGAGAAAACAGTAATTAGATAGATATATCTCTTGCTGAAGTCACGTTCAGATTGACGGCTATGTCTGTTATTTAGAACTAGTCTTGCCATAACGCCATGCTAATTTTGTTTACTCAGTTATTAGTATAGATAGAACATTGCAACCGTAATTGCCGATAAATGTTCGGTTCGATTGATGCTGAATTATAATAATAATAACGTACCTCTTCCAGTTAACTTTCAGAGCCAACTCTTGGGAGGGAAATTACTTATTTTTATGCAATTACCATTATTAAAAGCTTTGACATGACGTTAAATAACTTTTCTTGTATTCAAATGAATCATAAATCAAATGTGAAAGAATGACATTGCATAACAATAGTGGGAGGATCTAAAAACGCTATATAACTCAACATTTAATTATACATTTATTGTATATATAAATGCGAAACAACATGAATTTATTTGCAATGTTTTCATAAGAAATAAAAATGGAACAATACTGAATAATATACTGGTTAAATCATTCCTTCATATTCGTTACTTTTTTAATAGAAACAATTTATGTTTTTGACTAAAATAGTTAATTTTGATCTTAATCTCAAATTATTCTATTTTCTTTTTCACAAAATTTTCAACTTCAAGGGCCGTCATCAGTGGGTCATAAAAATTAATTGATAAATATTATAGATCGTATGACATGAAAACTATAGGATTATTTAACGGGTTTTTTCTCTCCCCTAGTCCTTTCTGGCTTAAGGGGGTTACTCTACAGATAAAAGCGAACCTATTGCTTAACAGTAACAGGGCGAGATTTTTCCGTGGCCCGTAAAAAAAAATAAATTTCAACCCGCCCTGGGTATTTTCTTCGGAACATTGAAATATTTAAAATTTTATTTTGTATATATTTTTGATAAGTAAGTAAACGTTTTTGACTGATTGCTTATGTAGTAAAATGATGACATAAGCAGTATATGAGTGATCGTAGATGATAACTCCTAAGTAGATGATCTTAACAGTATAAATGGGGTGGATTCGGTCCTAATAAACAAACGCAATAAACTTTTTCGTCGAGTCTGAAAATTTGGGGATTCTGTAATTTACTTGAATATCTTCTCTATGGTGGAGTGGATGGGCGTACTCTATGAATCTACATTACTTGAAAGTTACCTAGCTTTGGGCAGAACAAGGCGAATTATTATATAGAACTATTTGGATTCAATCAATCTTGAATTCTATATCAATACAGATATTAAAATTTCATTTATTTTTTAATTAGTTTTAAATCCCTTTAAGCCATTAAGATATTTAAACATTAATAAATTACGAAGGGTCATTGCAAAGAGGCAAAATCTCACAGAATTACCATGGATGATAATATTATGTAGCCTGAATGGTTAAAGTAATCTAATAATGCTAAATTTTATAATCATATGAAACAAAAATAAACCTCTTTTAATAAGGAGAGATTGGTTCCGAGCAAGAAGACCTCAAGATCGGAACCTGCGTGGATGGCCACCCCGAGTTGACCTTGCAGCAGCACAACGAACCGGAGACGAGCAAGCCCTGATGGCAGTAAATATGCAACGGCTTACGATAGCGCTGAACAGGTTAGCGAATCTGTCAACAGGATCATTGCGCCTATAAATCCTCTCTCTACACTGCCGTAGTTTAGCAAGCATATACTGCATAAGTTATAGTAATCGCATGGTAAAGAATTCTTCCATGCAAAGAACATTAATAACTATTATCGAGTAGGAGATTATTTCGATAAATTTCGAACTTGACTTTCAATAGAGCAATATTTAGAGAAAGCAAAAACTTTAATATTAAGGATATTATTGGAAGAATCCGAAGACTCAAGTCACTCAGTTCGGTATTATTGAAATAGAAAAAAATCTGGTGCGATACGCGCAACACACAACTTTCACTTACCAACTTATTAGATTAGGAATTGACGTGTTTTATTAATTACCATTTCTCAAAGTCACATATTTTTCCACATTCGTTTCTTATTTTGTTTTTCTTTGCTCTCTAAAGTACACTATTTTTTTTTTATCATAAATAAAAGTTCTTACATGCGATAATTCGTCAATGCAAGCATAATACTCCAATTTTATAATTCTCTATGTAATTTTTGAAAATTTCATTTAGTTACCATGAAAAAAATCATTTCAATTAAATGAACAAAACGGCTTTAAATATAAACAATGTTCTGTCTTTAAAGGCGTACTCCGCATGCTTGGGCGCAACGTGGTTTATGAGTTGACGGAATATGTTTCTTGTTTTTCTACTGTATATGTTTACTTGATTTTTTTCCTATTTCATATTTAGCCCTTTCTTATTTTTAGGCGAAAAGAGAGACAGATAATTTCTCCATATAAACAAATACAAAGGTACATTATAGGAAAACAAAAAAGGCTCCTTCCCCATTTAAGCCCCCTCAGAACATTTTAATACTGATAAAGCTTACCTCATATTAAAGAAGACTTGATTTTCATTAAACATGACGAATTTAATCAAAATCATTAAAGCCGTTTTTTAGATAATCGAAAAAGAGGTAAAAATAGGAAAAAAAGTTATCTAATAAATTGCCCCCTGCGTTTGACCGATTTTGATGAAATATTGGGTGTCACATCGTGGGCATACACATACATCAAATATAAAGTTTAATAAAAATCGTTAGAGCCGTTTTTGAGAACATTGAAAAAAAAAAACGTAAAAATTGGACAAAATTCTTTACCTAAAGCACCCCCTCCGTTTGACCAATTTCCATTAAATTTTCGCTGTCCCATCGCGGGCATATTCATACACCAAATACCGGATTTCAGATTCGTACGGGTTATAGTTTTTGAGCTAGTCTGTTCACATACACACACACAGAGACAGACACACACAAACACACACACAGACCATTTCGCGAGACTTGGTTATTTTGATTCTGGGGACCCCAAAACGAGTATTTCCGTTGAAAACCGGAAGTCGAAATTTTTCACGATCGCAATACTTTCCCTTACTATATATTTACCTTACTATATATAGGTAAGTGAAAGTTAAATCAGATCATACACAATGAAGATGACTTGCAATTAGATCAATAATCAAGAAATTAAATAGGCAATAAATGACAAAAAGACGATTTTATGCCACCTAATTAGTACGCACTAACATCTAAATAGTGCAGGTCTCTCGGATTATATGAGTATATTTAAAATTCTTGTTATGGTAGTAAAGAGGTTTAAAAAAATGTTGCGTAGTTAGAAATACACAAAACTTCACTAAACCTACAATTCAATGGGATACACAGAATTGTTACTGTAAGACATCACTAACATTAAATTTGATCCCAAAAGAATAGCAGAAGAAATCTAAATGTAAGAAAACGCTATAATAAAAGTTGATAGTAAAAAAGAAAACATTAATATAAGATTTGTGAGTCCAACATAAAAATTGATCAATTGATCATTTGACCATAAAAAATAATGAAAATTTAAGTAAAAATAAATAAAAATTTGAACTTATTACTTTGATTATAATGTTTTGTTATATTTTGATGGTTTTCGCTATTTTTTTGCGTGCTTAAGACGAGAATGTCGTATACTAAAAATTCTGTGGTTCTCCGGGAAAATATGGTTTGTTAAAATTAAATTAAATAGTTATTAAGACCAGTGTTGTTTACCATGATACCCCAATAACAATTATTATGAATAAATAAAACATAAAAAAAAGAGTAATTAAATGAGGATGGTATTAAAGGAGATTTGTATTTAGGTTTTTTATATTTTAAGTTTACTTTCGCTTGACTCTTGAATGAAAGGATATTAAACTTCAACACATTGGCTCAAAGTAACAATAAAAACAAGTAGAAATATTACATATAATAGTTTCTTTAATGCTCATCATTTTATTTGAAAACGTGCGGTAACTCAAATTAACTTCACTCAAGTTGAGAGTGAACTAATCATACTCCTCAACCGCAAGCTTATGATAAGCATCCTGCTCCAATAATAAAAAATAAGTAAATATGTATTGGCCTTCAATTTATACAACTATATAATTTTACCAATTTTCCAAATGAAACTGATAAATTTGCTATAATTGTGCATTTTTTTCTAGAAACCAAAACTTCTTTGGTTCTTTAATTGGTAGCATTAGATCAAAAACTGTTATTGTATAACGAGATAAATAAATCACATGATTAAAGTATTGAAGCACGATCAGG
This sequence comes from Aelia acuminata, assembly GCA_911387785.2. Taxonomy (NCBI): domain Eukaryota; kingdom Metazoa; phylum Arthropoda; class Insecta; order Hemiptera; family Pentatomidae; genus Aelia; species Aelia acuminata. Next base: position 132,724,872 of record OU426978.1, on the reverse strand, counting down.
ATTACAGTCAGCCAATAAGCGGCAAGGAGACAGGGATAAACCATGATATCTACACAACACACAAAGGTAATTTCGTAACAATAGATTATTGTACGAGTTGTATCATTAAAATTGGAGGGTTAGAAAAAAACGAGTTTAAAATAAAATAATAAAGATAGTTAAAAAAAAATCGGCATTCAATCCATTATTATAAAATAGTCTACCATGGTCGCTGAACACCCCTGAACTGACAAACCATTTAAGGGTCGTTGATGGAACAAAAGCGAATTATTACACCTAATTGATGGGGGACTAACGACACTTGAGCTAAATCGCTGAGATCCTGCTCATCTGCGGCGTTACGAAATTTCAATTGAATAAATAAGGGCCAAATTTAGATGTAGAATGCCCTTCAGTTAGCAATGATGTTAGTAAAGCAGGAGTATCCAAAAAATATACAATATCATTGTCGATAAGTGTTAAAAGATAGTAATTTTAAATACTCACAAGCAACAATGGCAAAAAAAAAATACAAATTAAGCTTTGCAATCACTCTTTCTCTCTCCCTCCCACCATTCTCTACGTTGGTTGACTTAGCAAGCTTATTAGCCAACTCATTCATCTGGTACTTTACAGGGTACATTATAGAATGTCAGGTAAAAAAAAAAATTGAACGTCTCAGCTTGACTTGAAGAAGAGAAGAATGGTACCTCATTATGATGACCTTTAAGTCCATCGAATTAAACAAATAATATCATAGTATTGTATACTTCCCGAGTACAGAAATGTTCCTCAAAACCCCATAAAATACAGTTAGAGGATTGAAATTCATAAATTTGGTGTTCGAGAATCACCCTTTGGCGTCTCTACTTTTTACCCCCTCATCCGTTTCCACTGGTTTTCTCGTCCCCGTTGGCTGACTTTGTATTAAAAAAGGGCTTTGAGGGTTCTTAAACTTTTTCGTCCAACTCCTAACCATTTATAATACATCGTTCTTTTTTTTTTTCGGATCATATGCTGTAAATAAGTCAGAGAAAAAAGATTTTTTTTTTCATAAAATATAATTGTAAATGAGTCAGAGACAATTTTTTTTTTTTTTTTTTTTTTTTTTTTTTTTTTTTTTTTTTTTTTTTTTTTTATAAAATGGGATGAAATGGTTTTACCATATTAAAATCACGAAAGTGCGATTTAAGGTAGGAACTACATTATTACTTGATCATATAAAAATCTTTATGATACAAACTGTAGCAATGCATTCAGCAAACTCTACAATATTGCATACTTAATTTTATATATAATACAAATGTTTCGAGTAAATCAACTGCTACAAGGAGCTAAAGAGACCTGAAAAGCTATGTAGATACATATATTTAAATGCGCATTAAAAGTATGGGTTTTATTTTCTATGTAATCCATCATATCCAGCCAAATTTATATTTACATGTGATCTGACCGGTTGAAACATATTACTACTAACCTTACCATAACAAATTAGAATCACCCGTGACCACGATAACAGGTGTATAACAATAACAGGATGAAAATCAGACACAATCAAAGTTCATTGAACTAAATTTTACAGGAAGGAGCAGAAACAACGAATCCTTCCTCCAATTATTGTTAAATTTTCTTTAATTACTCAGTTTTTTTTTTCTGAAATACTTACTATTTCATTCAAATTTTCCATATCGTCGATTTTAATCCGAAAATTCAATTCTTTCAGATGACCTGAAATGGGCTAATGTTTTTATACAATTTTAAAAACAAAACAAAAATCTTGCCGATTTTACACTTTATATAACCCCAATAGCAATTATTATCGTCAAACTAAAAATTTAATATAAAATCATCAAATGCGTGCAATTCCTTCAGATGTTTATAAGAAAGTCCTATTTATGCCAATAAGAATATACATTTCTCCTATTTAATTGACTTTTTCGATACTCATTTTCGAATTTTGGGATGCATTAACAACAAAGTAGCCACCGATTTGCGGGACTTGTAATGCTATGAAGAAGTCATAATAAATAAATATATAAAATAAAATAAAAGTAACCATGAAAAACTGAAAAGTTTCAACGATTCTTATCGAAATCTCCTCAATGAATTACAGAGCAACGACCTTGGAGATTCGTAAGAATTTGCTTCATTCATTTATTTACGAGTAGTATCCGAATTCGGGAAGCTAGTCTGCATTCGAAGAGATATGGTCAAACAACTTTTTACCTATAATGCGAGTTCTAGTAAGTTTTTACCCTGGAATAATGGTTCTTATTTAAATAAGGTTATACAAATTAAATATTATAATATAATTATTAGCTCTGGTATAATTAACAGAAATTTTTAATTTAAATAAGGTGATATAAATAAAATATTCGTTAACATATTACGACATTATAATATAATATCTACATTTCCTTTAATTGAACACAAGCTAAGGCGGAACCAACTTATTACAAATCCAATTTAAATTCGAATTTTTAATCATGTGACTTACTTCGGAGTGGCGTTTTATCTATTATTGAAAACTTCTTTTGAGGTTTATGCGAATCAAGCTTCCATTATAAAGTTTTTACAGTATAGCTAGTAGTAAAATGTTTATATATTGTATGCAGTTTAATTGAGATCGTAATGAAGCTAGTAAGTGTTTTGTGACTCGTGTATGGAACTAAAGATAAACTCAATAGTAATGATAAAGTATATTAATACAATTAAGCAACCATGTTTGTTTTTAACTCTTGAAACGTTTCAAAAGTAGTCAGAATACGAACATGCTAAAATTTCCACTGTATTCTGCTCCATGGTGGCAGGGAATTGGAGAATCCACTATCTCGGGTTTTTCAAAAACTGCGAGTAAAACAGAAAAACTATTCTTAATCCAAAATTAAACCTGAACAAATTTCTTTCCATGATATTTATTTAATTTTTTTTTAGGAACCTGCATCTAAAGGGTAAGGACTATTACGCAGTGTATAATCCTATGGTTTATGACACTTGGTTTCTATCTCGACCGTCCTACTTTCCTAAAGCAGACGAGACTAAGGATAAATCATGGATACACTGCGAAATTCCTCAATATCTGGCCAAGATCTGTAATTGCGAACATGGCAATGTCCAGAAGATCCAAAGTACAAGCCGTCATTGTAAGAGGTTTGAGGTACAGAGAAGAAAAATATTAGGAAGACCGACTGAAAGGAGATAAAAGTTGCTAAATATTTGTGTGTGTGTAAATAAATAATTTTTAATTACTGCAGTAATATCTTCGTTTACTGAGGGCTAATTGTTCAGTATTTTGGCAAACTTGGATGTCCAATGGAAAGTAAACATTTTTGCATCTTTCCGGTCTTTTCAAGATATTTTGAGTCCTTGACCGAGACAACTTATCGCGAGGTAAAAGGTCTGTAGAGGAGTTCACCTGTATCTGTATTTAAAGTATGTTTTCTTCTAATGCTTTGTTTTTCCCCCGCCAAGTGATCATTGCTTTTGGCAAAACAGCTATCACATATTTACCCTATTTATTAACGTACACTGATTAAGAATAAAATGAAAAATACTGAATCAAACCGAGTACATTACTTAATTTTTAAATATAATACACAACAGCAAATTCTTGAGCCGTTTGTATAACTGAATTCGAAACACCGATCATTATACAAATGCGATCATAAAAATACCACGCTCGGCAATTTACATATAGGTATGACGTTGCTGCTATTTTCTTCATCCTTTCTACACATAATGAAAGCATCTGAAATGCGGCAGTTGAATTTATGTTGTTTACTTGTTTCATTTATTATCTATTTTATTGAGACTCCTTTATCGCTATTTTTTTATTTTATCTATTCATAGAAAATAATGGCCCTCTAAAACAAGCGACCGTTATAATGTTTTATTTTTATGTAAGGAAAATACCATAATATTAAAAATTCAATAATCAATCAATACTCGTTCCAGAAATAAAATGTCACTTGATTATTAATTCATTGGAAAACTTGTATAATAAATATAGTTCAGGGAAAACAACTTACAACAGCAATTCAATGAAAACAGGAAAAATAAAGAAAAAGAAAGAAAATTACAAAAAAAAAAAAAAAAAAAAGGAATTTATATAAAATAAAGGATAGTTAAAAAATAAAAAGTTGACTTCCAATGTCATGCAAAATAAATATAGCTATGATTCTCTATACACCAATTGTTATAATTCGACGGAAAATATTAACTTTTAAAATATAAACAGCCCACCGAAGTTAAATCCCGCTGAGGAAAATCTGGAAAAAACGAAACAAAAGATTGGATTGAAGTGACTCAATTTCTTCTGCAACCTTGGGCCTGATTAACTCACTTAGATGATTCGACTTTAATAAATGAAATAATGAGGATTAGCATCTCTACATCCTGTTTTCTTTGACGTACCCAACGCGTAAAAAAAAAAAAAAATAAATAAATAAAAAAAAAAAAAATGATATGATTTTATGGGCTTTTGTCTAACATAGTAACTTTATTTATTATCTTTTGTAGACAGGTATCGTTTTAGATCAGTTTTAGATCGCGCTCAGTTTCTTTGTTAACTCATTAACATAAATTTAGTTATAATTTTAGGTATCAATTTTAGGAATGGAAAATAGAGAAAAAAGTCCGAAACGTACTAATGAAAAATAAAAAGGACAAATGAATATAGTTTTGGACATATAAATAAACCAAAATGAAAAAAAAAAAAAAAACACAGTGAGAAAAAGAATGTTTTTGATGATTCAGGTATGTAATTACCACTTTTTCACATTCATGGTTTTTAGTGCTCGGTTTTATAATAAAAAATGATTTTGGAAAATTCTTTAATTATACAAAATTATTGTATATTATTAAGCCTCTTATTGGATTCAAATTGAGTTTAACATTCTTATATATTGGACATAATGCCTCTAAGTAATATTTTATAACATTAGTATAATATTAGTATAATATTTAAATATAGTATAATATTTATAACATAAAAGTATTATTTCCTTTTTAGACTTCGAGGATCCGTATATATTTTTATACATTAAAAAGACATATTAAAAGTACATCTGGGTGATTACCATTTTAATTCGACTTTTTTTAGACATTGAATTTTGGGTATAAAAAATTCAGCTTTGTGAATAAAATTTGACGTGAATATCATCAATAAGATGTTCAAGAATACAAAGTTGAACAAAGTTTGTCAGTTCGTTCAGTATTAGTATTTATAATATTTTTTAAACTCAAAAATTGAGTTTAGTGGTGAGCGTTTCTGTATTTTTATATATTTATTTTTTGTAATGTTTTTTTTTTCCTTTATTCTCACTCACTCTCAACACTCCATATCACAGTATAATAACTCATTTTTAAGGCATCTAATCTTGTTTTCCTTTTGGTGTACAATAATCACTGGGATGGCTTCTAGTCTTACTGCTTTACTGGTCAAGCTTAGTAGTAGCTTATTATTTTCGCTAGTTACCATAAGCATTAGCCATTCTGTCAAGGCTTAGGTTTTTCTTCGGATATTTGCAGCTCATTGATCATGTCGTTAATCGAAATACATATGATTTTGCTGCAGAGTTTTTGCTCAGTTTTTGAAATGAAGTTGGTGTCAACGATTCACGGATAATTAATTCGGTCACTCATTTGCTGTCAAAGTTAAAGACCGAGCAGTATTTTCACAAACTGAGTAGATTGAATAGTTCCAGATTAATAAGCTATAATTTTGTTTATTTTCTTTCCCTTGGCCTCTTTTTCATAAAGAATATATTTCGCATTATATCCTTCATCTATTTTTCTTTTCTCTATTGCTCCTTTCTACTGCTTAAAATAGCCATACAAAAGAAATTAATCATATAGGGATTAAAACATAACACTTCCTCACTATTATTTTTCCGTCACGAGTGTTTTTTTCGTAACACTCGTAAATTTTTCACAGAAAATCTCCATCTTTAGTTAAAATAAGTGGCATGGGATACCAAACAGCTGCCTATTAGATACTTTCTTCTCCAAGTTTGCATATCGACTGATAGCCGGTTATAAATAAAGGTTATCGTGGCCATTCCCAACATTTTCAAAGAACAGTGTTGCCCAGAACAACCGACAACATTCGCCATGAATTTGTCTACTAACCGAGCAGAACTGCTGGGGACAGATTCATTTTCCTGATTTTCATTCGAAGTATTAGAGGTAACTAAAATATCATTTGTATCTTGAACACACACCGTATTACAATGAAATACCTCACTGTTCAACTTTAATCAATTATCAGGGGTTCATTTCAGAATCTAGTGAACTAAGCATAACCAGCTTGAGGACTGAAAAACTCGTGACGTTTTCAAACTTCACATTGAAATATTATGTTTTTTATGATTCCTAGGTTTATTTAAATGTTACCATCGTATTGCTATGACAGAAAACTTAAAATAAATATGCAACAATTGTTTTTGGATATGCAAAAATATCTGAAAAATGAAGGTTAAGATCGAGGACACTAAATGGTTAATTCATATGTGAATCACTCATGTAAGTGTCATCGCGAATACATGGATTTCTATTATAGAAATTGAATGTTTAACCCTTGATTGAAACGGCTCAATTATTTTTATTTAAGTATCAACAACGTGTTTTTAGTTCGAAATTAATATTTTATATGGTAATAATAAATAAAAAAAATGTCTTTTGGGCATGAAATTTTGGTACTTTATTGGAGAGTATCAATAAATTTAAGTAGAACAGACAAGTGCTACAATGAACTAAAAGCAATGTGATGTAAAGGAAAAATTATACATACAAATATTTCCATGTCAAATACCTATCACTGTATTGAAATGGTACAGAATAGGGACTCCATAAAATTGATACAAATGAGATGTTTATTTATGATTTATGAGTTTATTTATATTAATGGAGGCAAGTGATTTAAAAAAAAAGAAAAAGGTCAAATTAACATTTTTTTAAAATTGGTTTCGATTTATCAAAAATATTGATTAAACATACTCATTGGTCCCGTGATGCCATCAAGATTATAAAATACTGTTACTAAACTACGAGTATGTTGTCACAGTTTGGAAGTTGGAAGGTTAAGAATTTGGAACTTTCCTTGGACGCTTCCAAGTCGGAGGCGGAGCGTCCCTGACAGGTGACCTTATCTAACGGCGTTCCATTTTGTGAGAACTCAATTTAAAATGCAATGAGAAACTTCTTAATATACGAGTGTCAGCAACTTATATGATCTCTGAACGTGACTTTATAATAAAATATAGTAGTGAATCAAGTATCTCTTATTTCAATCTGTTTTTTCGGAATGCCTTATTAAAAACATAATTCAAAGAACTTCCAGGTAAAAAGATACCTAAAGAGAGTATAAATTATTGACTTTGTTTATCAGATACAATTTTTTTATTTATTTATTGAAATTAACAACTGTACCAGATACAATTAAGAATTCTTTTTTTAAAAGCATGTCATCATCAATATTCTAGAATATAGCATTACTTGTTCAATCAATATGAAGGGGTCGGACGAAGATATTTTTAACCTATAATAATACATTTAATATTTTGTAAGAATATATGTGCGTAATTTAATATTGATCATTCTCAGCTCCCCAATTAGCCTTACTCGTATTACCATTGAAATGTTGATCCAAATTAAATCCATATTAAATACTGTTAAATTCTTACACATACGTACATATGTGTACACAGCATTTAGCACCACTAGCTGAGGACGAGCCCCTCAGATAGCGAACAAAAAATGCTTATGAAAGGGTTAATTAAAAAATATATTGGATTAATTTGATTACAAATTTATAAATTTTATCAATAAATTAGTGCATTTTGTTCCGATATACTTAGGATAGGGATCTTTAACGAGTATCTGACATCCTACAGACTCGGGGCCTATATTTTATAGAAGTACCTTTCAAAGGAGGCATAACCAAGCATTTTTCACTCCCTTTAAAAGATCTGGTGGGAGATGAAAAATTTTATTATATTAAGCTGTTATCTTACCCCTAAAGTGCCCCTTTTATCATTAAATTGAAATAAATATTACGAAACTTCTATCTTATATAGTATTTATACCGCGTTAGTTTAAGAATTCAAACAGTTTACACAATGTAATAAATCAGAATTTTAATAAATAAAGCGAAAGCTACTAAGAGCAAATAAAAGCGTCATGAGAGTTTTTCAAATAGAATCTATTCTTTAATTAAAATTAAAAAAAAAAAAAATAGCGTACCTATTAAAACTACATATACGAAATACGAAAATACAAATAAAGGAAATAAATATAGAATGAAATAAATTAATAAATTGAAATAATTACACGTGAAGCCAGTCGAAGGAGCTAGCGGGGAACAGCGGCGTCTTGACCTCCTCTTGATTATTCTTGACAACAACTACGGTGTGCGGAACAGTGAGCTGATCCTGATAATCAATGGACATCACAGTGTCGGCCGTCGTTGTTGTTGAGGAGGAGGCGAACGTTTTGAAGCCGCGAGCTTAGGACGCCTCACGTTGGTCGCTGGGTGCGAGTTTCACCGAGAACGATTCGAAACTGGCGCCTCAGCAACGATTACACAGCCATATCCTTGAGAACTGGTCGTGCAATTTACACGTCATCGCATACACAAACAAGTTCCAAGAAGTCTCCCTCCTCCGGGGTAGCTGGATGAAGTAGGGCTTCCCGCTCCAGAGGCAGAACAGGTATACGTCGGCGAAACGTCATCATGACTAATACTTGACCGCCAGAAAAGGCAACCAGTAATTCAGATTATGATATAAAAACACTATCTTTTTCAGAAGGCGAAATAGCTACACAACAAACTGGGTTTAATAATAGAAACGTTCGTATTCTGATATCAGTAAAAACAAACACTAGTGCGCAGCTACCGAACAAAGGGAACAAAACTATGTTGACTTCTAGGATTTTAAGCAAATAAAAATTAAATAGAATTAAGAAAGAATATATATTTTTAAGAATGTCATACCAATTTCTTTATTGAAGTAAATTTCATACCATGATAAATTCTTTGTTAAACATGTTATAGACAGCTTCACATATAGAGACAGGTTAATGAATTTTTCCACATTTTTATAAATACATAATGGAGGTATTTAATTTCATACTGAAAAGTTTAATTCAGTAAAAAAGGACATGGTATTGTTTACCTCCGGGGTACAGATAAATTACGTTTTAGCAGTCTTATGAAAAATCTACGGGGATATTACAAATATAAAATTTATAATAAATATTTTATATGAAATAATAAATGATATTATATAAACAATAAACAAATGGCAGGCCTAAGACAATTTAACCCATTAACGCCCGGTGTTACATTTATGTAACGCCAAAGTGAAGTTTGTTTTTGTCATAGAACGGAAACAATTCTTAGAACTTCGGGGTTTTTGTTGTGTTTATAATATACTAGGAAGGCGGTAGAAGGGATAGAGTCGATGTTTACTGTTTTATTATTGTTTCCACCACCGATTTGAACAGATTGAAAATGTCCTTCCCTGTTGACGTCGAAAGTCTGCAAAGTCTCCTGCAGTAATTACCTTTACATACGTTTAATATTTTTTATTTTATTACTCAAAACAGAGAAAGACTTTCTCAGCATATCTGTTGAGTTTCATGCGTATTGGTTGGTCTTTAAGAGTTGTATAGCCTTTCATTTACCACTGTTACCGAAATGTAACACCGGGCGTTTGGACCCCCTGTATTTTATATTTTTCTTTTATTCTGTTAGACCGGGGTTTTCTCTTCTAGATGCTCTCGATTTAATACTCGGTGATGACATCCAGGCGACGGCCGTTTATGCAGAGCCACCGGACCCTTCTGCGGTTACTGACAAGGAGTCTGGGAATGAAGAAGACCTAGGAGATCCTCTTCACCTTTCAGGTGGGCAGCTTCTAGCTCCTGCTGAAATTGTTTTGTGCGACAATGAACATCTTGGTGGCATTTATGATGTGCTTGAACCACCGGTTGGACATCCTTCTACGCCCGCTCCGCCTGGAGCTTCAGATTCGACCTCCACGATGTCAGCGCTATATCCAGTTCCAGCTCCTACTTGTAACAATCAAGGGTTCCAATGGATAATAAATCGTGTAAGAAAACGTAAACCAACACCATTATTTATTCCAGGTGACTTTTACGCCAATCCTGTACCTTGGAAAGAAGAGGTTGTTATAAATGAAGCCGAAAACAGCTGTGTCGAATGTTTTGAAAAGTTATTTGACATTAATGTTTACCATCTTCTCTTGACTGAAACGGAAAAGTACGTCCAATTCAAAAATGAAGAGCCTCAGAACTTTTTTTTAGGGGAAATAAAATGCTTGATCCGGTTTTTAATTTTGACAGGGTACAATAATCTTCCAAATAAACGGATATATTGGGAAGAAGTAAAGGATGTGCAAAACTTGTTGGTTTCGCAAGCCATGCGGCGAAGTAGAATGTTGTCACTAATAAAGTTTATTCACTTGTTTTATTATATATTAAAAGTTTTTATTTATAGTTTTGTTTATTGGCAACCTTTAACCAGTTATAATATTCAAATTCAGAATTATTTTAAAAAAAAAGCTCATTAAAAAACACGGGGGCACATGCGCCCGGTGTTACATTTATGTAACACATCATTAAGACCTTGTATTGAGAAAAATTTTTTTTTTTTTTTATTTGTTCATGTTATATAGAATCTTAGCAAGTGGTGGTAGCAAAGATTTTAAAAAAATGGAACAAAAATAGTTCTGGGCGTTAATGGGTTAAACAAAAAGTGGAAATTTGGCTAGTTTTTTAATATTAAAAAAAACAGTATCGACTTATTCACTAAAACAATAAAAAAGTTGAAACATTCATTACAACAGGAATTGCCATGTAGGGTAAGTTTAAAATATAAATACTCGGATATAAAGGAAAATTAATGCGCTCATACTTAACATCCAGAACAGAGAATGACTACCTACTTGACTTTCATTTCCGAACACATGAAACTATTTAACCTACTAAATGAAGAAAAAACTTTGATGCTTTTAATAGAGAGGAAAACTAGAAATATGTTGTATCATGCATAAGGGTTATGCTAAAGGATGTAGATGAAATGTAACGCGAGGCGTGTTCTGACAAAAATTAGTTCGACGTTGTTTGTGATAACGAGTGGTTTCAGTGCAGGCATGTTCTGAATTATTTGGGTTCTGTCTGGCAGCAAAAGTGGAGCCAATAGACGGACGACGGCTCTGTGCTTGAAAACACGCTATTAAATTAATCATCAATCAAGTATAAAGTCTTGTGTATATATCTATAAATTTGTTATGAAAATTAAGATAAATGTATATCTTAATAGCAATAAATATAATGACGTAAGTAACTAACTAGTTCTAAATTGTTTGTGGTAACCATTCGAAGCGGCTAAAGTTACTGTAAGAACGTCCGTTTAATGTTTATTGTTTGGTTTTTTGACGAGGTCGGCCAGAAATTAAGATTATCAGAACATTCATTCACTTTAACCGTAATCCAAATTGATTGCGAGGAGATTTGATTCTTCATCTGGGACTAAAGAAACCGAAAAGCGAATCACATCAGGATGTATAGCTGACTCCCTCAGTCTGTTCAATTTTTTGTCAACTGGTAACTGAATTTTTTTCCATATCCATAGCACCCCATATAATTCAATTACAGTCGACTCCGTTTTATTGGGACATAAAGGGAAAATTTGTTTTGTCCCGATTAGGCGGAGGACCCAATAAAGCGGAGACCATGAATCCACGTGTATCATGTCATACATTAGACATAGTTGGGGGGAAACCCAGTTAATAGGGTCAATTTAATGATGGGATCAATTTTTTTTTTTTTTTTTGACTTTAATTATTAATTCGCACCTGTCTGCAAAGTGCGGACAATCAGCGAATGTGATGGCGGTAAGATGAAATAATGACATGTCAGGCATTAGGAAAGAAAGCACCCAACAGCACCCCCTTCTTGGCTTGAGTCAATTACCTTGGCTGTCTAAGAGAGCAGATCCCTCATCCAGCGCCTTTTTAGTCTTCTCGTATCCATGCGAATGTCAACCATATTGCTTATTAAACTGTTGGGATGTCCGTACAAATTACTAAAAAATCGGTTGTAAAGTGTCGTTATGTGTTGGTCGACTGTCGGCAGATGGAGGTCAGTATGTAAAGTGTAGTTAGTCACGTACAAAGGTGCTTTTGTGATGAGTCGTAACAATTTTGATTGAAATGTTTGAAGTTTTTGTAAGTGAGTCTTTTTAGCTATGCCGAATATCTGTGAGGAATATGTCCATATGGGTTTGAGTAAGTAAGTGTACGTATTTAATTTTTGTTTCAGTTTTAATTTTGAAGATTTAGAAAGTAATGGATACAGAAGTTTAAGTCTTTTGGTAAGCGTTCTTTTTTTCATTTTGACATGCGGGCCCCATGTCATCCTTCTATCGAAAGTGAGTCCCAGATAGTGTACTGTGTCCGTCTGAGGAATTTGGTTATTGTCAATATAAACGGGTGGACAGGTAAGTTTTCTAAGTGTAAATGTGATGTGTTTTGATTTGTCATGATTTAGTTTAATTTTCCATAGTTGGAACCAGTCGTGTAGTATGTATAAGTGATGTTGTAAAGTTAATGATGCCTGTGTTGCGTCCTGATGTTTAGTGATAATTGCTGTATCATCAGCATAAGTTGCAGTCAATGTCTCCGTAATAATGGGTGTGTCGTAAGTGTAGATGATATAGAGTAAGGGTGCTAGTATTGAACCTTGGGGTACTCCCGCCAATATCGGATGTATTGAAGAAATTTCTGAACCATGTCGGACGGAGAAAAATCTGTCGGAGAGAAATGATTGAAGAATAAGGTAATAAGTGTGCGGTAATATGGTCTTGAGTTTAAAGAGAAGACCCTGGTGCCAGACTTTGTCAAATGCTTGAGCAACGTCCAAAAATACTCCAGTTGCATATAGTTTTTGTTCTAAAGCTCCCGCAATGTAGTCAGTAACTCTGTGTTATTGATGTATCGTTGAGTGGTAAGTGCGAAAGCCGAATTGGTGGTCAGGTAATACTTTTTGTTCCGTTAGTATGTCAACCAATCTTTTGTGTATTAATTTTTCAAATAATTTGGAACAAATTGGGAGGAGGCTAATTGGTCTGTATGATGAAGGATTGTATACGTCTTTACCTGGTTTGTGGATCATTCTGATATGTGAGTATTTCCATTGTATTGGGAATTTGGACGTTCTTAGTATACAGTTGTAAATTGACGTGAGAAATACAAGAGCTTTTCTAGGCATTTGTTGGAGTACCTAGGCTGTAATTAAGTCATAACCAGGGGCTTTCCTTTTCGGTAGCTGTTTGATTTGTAATGCGACTTGAGAAGGAGTGAACGGAGGTGGTGGAAGTGTCAACTGTAGTGGAATGTCTAAAGTGTTAAGTACCATGGTATCATGTTCTGCATTTATGAAGTCAGTGAATGGTGTAAATACAGAAGAAAGGTGATTGGCGAAGATTTCGGATTTTTCCTTATCCGACACGGCCCAGGAGCCATCCTCTTTTCGAAGTGGTGCAGACACCTCTCGATGCCTTAACAGCTTTTTGGTATGCTTCCATAAGCTTTCATCGTCCGTCGAGAGGCCAGTAATGTACGCGTCATAGTTTGTCCTATTGAATTTTTGAATCTCTCTTTTCAGTTGATTATTAAGTCTGTTGTATGTCTGTCTATCTGAGGGGCGTCTGTCAGTCTGCCATACCTTACGGGCCCTTCTCTTTGCCCTGATCAAGTCCCTTATAAACTGAGGGTATTGCGGTAACTGCGTAGAACTGGGTTTTTTGGGCATTGATGAAGACCATGCCGCTTCTTGAATATTTGAGGTAAACTTGTCCACAGCCTCTTCTAATTCAATTTCATCTTTTATAGAAAGTGGGATGGAAAGCGACTTATCTAATAGTTCTCTGTAAGCATCCCAGTCTATTGTGCCTTTAATAAGTTTCGGTCTTCTTTCTACGTTGACCGCCCCATCCAGAATAATGAGTTGTACAGCGGAATGATCAGAGCAAAGATCAGAACTCGTATGTATGGTGTGAGGAACAGTCCGCAGTCCTTTTGTAATAAAAAAATCTAAAAGGTCCGGAGATTTACGTAGTGATGTTGGCCAGTATGTCCTTTTTATTTCCTTTTTGTGAAAGAAAAAGCGACTAACCTTTTTGATGCGGTTTCTTGTTTCTTGTTAAGAAACAGGCGTGGTCTCAGATACTTAGGTTATTCGATTGACACCGGGTCTCATAGTTTTTTACATTAAGTTCCAGAAAGTTTTGGCCCAATTAGCCGATGTTTTGTCCCAATAAAGCGGAGATGTTTTACCAATATTTGATTCCGTTTTATTAAAAATGGTTCAATTAAGCGGTGGTCCCAATTATCCGATGGCCCAATTAAACGGAGTCGATTATCCAATAAAAATTACTGAATCAAGTCGGGAGGGTGCCTCCCTTTCCGTCCTATTTCATTATTTCCTATCTGATTAGCAAACCATCAACGAACTTTCGAAATGTGCAAATGAATGTTTGGAGAATAAAAAAAAGTTTTAGTTACAGGTTCGCTTACTACATATCACGATTGGGCTAACTGCAAGATTTCCTTTGCTAAATCCTGGAGCCTGGAATCAGAAATGATGGACATTATGTAAAATAGCACTTCCTGGCCTGCTATTCAACCTAATTATTCCTCTCGTACAATATCACGGATGGAGTCGCCACTAACCTTGCTGTAACGTCACTCACAACTGGGTCGCATATAGAAAAATTACAATAGTTCTCCGATGATACATCATAATATTCCGGTAATTAAAATAATTCATACCAAACGATGCGTTGTAATTAACAAACCAGACACCGAATTAACATTTTTCAAAGAATAATTTATAGAATGGACATTCATCCATTTTTACTAAAATAGCCCAGAGATTGAAAATTAAATCATTCGAAATCACAGAGAAAGTATAGCGCTCATACTTCGACGAGGTATGTACCCACCAGTTTGTTTTGACGACGGAAAATAGCTCAGATGTACAAAGTACCTTGGACTAATATTCCACAATAGGATACCTGACGGCCCTCAAGTCAAAATATAAAGAAATACTCTAAAAAACTTAGGAAAAATTCAGTACCCTATTCCTCCCCCCGACTTCGTCAAAATTAAGATTAGATTTCTTGTACTTTGTGACAAAGTTTTGATATATTAAGTACAATCTAACAAACTCTGCGTAGGTACCACGTATTCATGATATTATAAGAAACATCCCCATAATTTCAGATTATATCAGTAGGGTAACTGTACCAATAGTTGACAGTTTAAGATAAAAAAATTATATTATTGACTCTGTTAACCAATATATTGATGTTAGGATAATCTTTGTTATGAATTTAATAAGGCCAACCCCTCCAGAAAACTAGGAATACAATATCCTATCGTCTACATTTACGGTTTTTATAAAAAAATATTTTTTATAAACTTCTAAAATGAACGAATAGTTGACACATCAAAATGTAAAAGTTTGGAAAGTTGACATTTATGGTTTTAAAGTTGACACATGCATTAATTTTTTATTTCCTATGACTTTTAATAGGTAATAAGGACTGCAATAAAAGTTAATATTTTTTTATTTATAAACTAGTAAATTCACATTAGAAACAAAATACAATATCCACAATTTAATTATTTTATACACAAATAGCTTAAATGAGAAAAATCGAAAACAAACACATTTAAACGAAAAATGAGATCATCCAGTTTAGTAAGTGGGTTAAATAGATTTTAGTAATGGCCTATGTGGAAAAAAAGATGGAGACATGGAAGTGTCGTTTTTTTAATGTTGGGTTTGCTTAATTTTAAACTCTCCAATGATAAACTTCATTCTTCCAGTGCTCTTTTAGACAATTAAAGATGGCCAGATTCATTGGTTAGATGAAATGTGAAGCATTTTGATAGAGTGCGACTAGTAGCAAGTATCATGTTCTTTGAAGAATCGGGAAGTGGGGAGAGTCAGATGAGAGGCATTTGCCTTAAGGAATAGGAATATTAGCAATGCAATTTTGCTCTCAATGATACATGGATAGAGCACACCAGCTATAAATTCATAAAAGGCCAGACTCAGACTTCCATAAACTACGCCCAGATGGAACACTATTTGCTAATACTGGCGGTGAGTTGTCATCGATGTCAACTATTGAAATTAAGGTGTAATTTCTGTTTTAATAGTTGACACCTACATTTAAGCCATAAAGCATTGTGTAAATACATTAAAAAGGATATCAAATGACTCTCATGAACCTAATGAATACCATAAAAGTAATTAAAACATAATTGAACTCAAATAAACCAACCAAAAAGCTTATTTAACTTGACTTGACCCTAATGAAACCGGGTTGCAGAAACCAAGTTTTCAGGCCACTAGAAAATTAGCCATTATAAGCTTGAGTTTCCATTAAAACTAATGTCGATGGCAGTACAGCTAACTACTATAACTTGGCAAATTACCGCCAAATTTTGAACCAAAATTATCAACCCTGAATCTTATTATTCACAATTTTTGTACAAAATGTCAACTATTGGAGCACTGTCAACTTATGGTACAGTTATCCTAAACAAAATGAAAATCATCTTTAGAAGATAAAAATGGAATAATTTTGTTAATTTAATCTATGGATATACCAACATGATTATTGCTATCGTTATTTGAGGTGGTATTTAAAAGTAATTCATCATTACTTCCAGAAAAAACAAGATAACACCATAAGGAATGTTGTTTAACATACTTCAAAGCCACTACCAATTTTTTTTTTTTTTCGCATGAGTGTTTAAAGATATACGGATCATGTTACAGGGTTTTTAAAACTCTACCTACAGAAGAAAACTCCCTAATTTGTCTCAAAGTTTTGCTAAGAATATAATCTGGAATACCTAGTATGCTTGCTGATTGTCATTATGTTGAGACAGGTTCGATTAAATTTAATCTATATAAATAAAGATGAAATTCTGTTTGTTTGTTTGTTCTTTAAAGAAATCCATACTGTTTGTCCTAAATTCTTCAAATTTCGCTCAGTGGTTCTTTGATACCAGGTGCGAACACCTTCCCATATTAAAATTGCATAACTTCAGCTAATTTCTGGGTATATTCTTTTTTGTTATAAAAATCGTTTTGATCTCGCCTAAGATTGATTTTTGCGAAATCGACCGTTTGAGTCGATAAAAGTCTCACTTTATAGATTTTTTTAAATTTAAAAATGAAATTCTCCGGGTGAAACCGGTGTATATAGCTAGTTAAGAATAAAGAAGAAAATTATTATAGTAATTACGATGCCGCTGAGCTTGAAAAGACGAATACATTTTTAGAAATCATCGGTTATGAGTAGGAGTTTAACTCGATTTCTAAAGATTGCGTCTGAAGCGAACAATGGAGAGCACGAATAACTAATATAATTACGAAGGCCATTTTATGTTAATGATTACCAGTTATGCTTGCAACTTTTTGATTGTTCATAAAACGAAGCCTATAATAATTTTATTAAATAAACCTCAACTGGAACAGTATTCATTTCGTAATGAATTGTTTCGTTTCTAAGAGAGCTAAATTAATCTATAATTGTTACCCAAAATAAAAGAGTTGAAATTACTTTTTTCAATACCGCAGTTTTCAGGTAGTATAATACAATATATATTATATTAAGACTGTATTTAATAAATTGCTAATAAGTGATAGGCTTTTATGTTAGTAAGTAATTAATTCTATTACGAAAAGGGATTAATAATACGTTTTCTAAACTATGAGAAATATACAGCGATTCTATAAAAATAATTTTGCAAATCACTTTACAGGGGTGGATCCAGCACGAAATTAGAGGAATCTTGATCCCCTCCTCTCATAATCACGTGGCTGACAGGAACGTTTTTTAATGACATTATTAACTTTCATTAAGAAGGACTGCGGTCTAAACAATCTAAAGCGTGTTGAGGACCTTATTAAGTACCTAGTTGCATTATTCGCTTAAAATTACAAAGCAATTGTAAAGTCAAAATATTTGGGGGGGGGGGGGGGTGATCCATGTGACCCGGCCAGGGGTCATAACCGCTGGACCCGCCCTTGAATATACATAAGTAAAAAATACATATCTATTTATATGGTTCCGAATACTTAAAACGGTGTTTTGGCATTTTTTTCACCCTAGCTCAAAATAACCATTAATTATAATTTTTATAATGCTATACTAAGTTATTTCTACATCTAACTTAATTTTTTATTTTACTCTGAATTGGCACAAATTTAAGGTATTTATGATAATAACTTTAATTATATTATAAAATTTATAGGATTAGTTGAGATATTTCATTACTGTGTTGGATAATGTTTCATTATGTAGGGGGCCAATATGGCCGAGCTCGTTAGAGCTTTGAATTCCAAACTAATGTATATAATACAGTGAATTCTTCTTTAAATGTTGCATACCATATTATTTTTCAACAACTTCAGATTGACAAAAATAAAATGGAATCTACTAATATTTTTGAACATAAGAAACAAATAAATTTCAATTAGCCTAAACATTCTTTGAAAATATTTAACTCAACACACTTTTCTTATTTAATGTTTTCATATTTGAGGTATTTACGATTGACCGTTGTTTTATACAATTTAAAGCAGAGGATGGTACCGGGTTGTGGACAATTAAATAAAATAAAATAAATAACATGTATTGTTTATATCCAACCTATGTTTCAACCCACTGTGTAGATGTTGTACATAATAGTACAAAAAGTTATAAACAAAAATGGAAGAAAACATCTGTGGCTTACTTTTGATTGAACAAAGAAATCATAATAAGTTTAACATTATATATAAAAATAACTTGCAAAATCAAGGACATGTTTTCAAAATGTTGTGACAAGTTTTCTAGTAATTAGAGTTAACACGTTATAGTCTGGACACGTAAAATTACGTTTTTCGCAAACTGTGCAAACAAGGCGGGTCACGTTGTAATGCGTATGCGAAAAACGTGCACAGTTTGCAAACGTAATTTTACCTGTCCCAACTACAATGTTTTAATAATCGATAATAATAATTAGGAATTACAGTTTTCATCAATTTTCACATTCAGTTATTTGAATATTTTATATTTTTATATTTATTATATAATTATTTAATTTATTATTATTATTGTTCCGGGTGATTCAGAAGTATCGAATATAATGGCAGTGTCGAATAGTGTTTTAAACACGCACACAAAAGGAACATAGTGTCTGGTCCAATAACTATTTTTCCCTTTATCTTTTTGGCAAAATGCAAAGGTACCAAAGTATGTTAGTTATTGGGAAAAACCGTTGTCATATTTTCACCTTTCGTTGAGCATGGCGCTGCGAATCCTAAATGTCTCTAACTGGTTATAGAAATGACTGGTTTTATTTTTATTAATTTTTTTAGGAAAAATAGAACTACTTTAATAATTATTACTAAAAATATCTTCAAATATTTGTGTTAGTCACGGATCTTTCAAAGCATTATATTTTTTTTTTTTTATGAAAAAAATAAATAAACTGACTTCGAAAATTAGGGACCAGAAAAAATAAACGCACTAAAAATTATGGAATAATTACCTTCTGATTTTTATGAATAAGCACCAAAATTCGAAATGGAATAAAATGCAATAAAACGAATAATTTTATTTTGATTTGTACCAATACACACTAACTATTAATAAAAATTATTAAATTAAATAGAAAATCTTCCAATTGACTTGTTACTGATTACGATTTCATCAGAAAATGGTAGACATTGAAATCAGTAGCAGGGAAGAAAAGATCCATTTGGAAGATTTTAAGATTTTCATAATTTATAGTGTTAAAAATCTGGCGCGATGGACGCAACACACAACTTTCACTTACCAGCTTACTTTGATTAGAAATCGACGTGTTTCGATAATATGTAAACGCCATTCCTCAACTTCACACATTTTTCAAAATTTGGTTACTCATTTTTGTTTTTCTCCGTGAGATAGAGAGTAGTATAAATGTATTGCAAAACTTGAAAATTCTCAGTACTTTTCGATTCATTATCGTTTATTTCTTTTTTTAAGGGGCCTAAAAAATCCTGACTTCATCAACAGTCAAGTTTTTTTATTGCTTACTTGTTTTCTTAATATTATTTACTCTCTAAAGTACACTAAATTTTTTTATTGTTGGATAAAAGTATTCATTTGTGATAAAACGAGAATGCAAGGATAATACTCCATCGCGTATTATTTTATAATTCTGTATTTAGTTTTAGAAAAATTCATTTAGTTACCATGGAAACAAACAATTTCCATTAATATACAAAACACTTTAACAACTCTTTCCCATATACTGAACGCCTTTACTTATGATGGTCTTTCATTAAATGCGCATGCGTGAGCTCAACGTGTTTTATGAGTTGTCGGAATATTTTTCTTTGTTTCTCCTGTACGTGTTTACTCGATTTTTTTCATATTTCATAATTAGCCATTTCATATTTTTAGGCATAACGAGAGACAGTTAATTTTTCTATATGAACAAAAACAAAGGAACTTTATAGGAAAACAAAGTGCCTCCTCCGTTTTTCCAATTTTGATGAAATTTGTGCTTTTACCACCAAACACCCAATTTAAGGTTTGTGTTGTTTATAGTTTTTGAGATAGTCTGTTCACACACACACACACAGACTTTTTAGCGGGACTTGGTTATTTGGACGCAGGGGACCCTAAACGTATTTTTCCATTAAAAACCGGAAGTCGAACTTTTTCACGAACGCAATACTTTACCTTACTACATTTTTCATCTAATGGTAAGTGGGTGGCGAGATGGCCGAGTGGGCAAAAGCGTTGCCCATGGCTGGGGTCATTTAATGATACTGTATCAATCCCCCACCCTTCCCCTGGCCCGGGAAACCCTGTATAGCCTAAAAGGCGAGGAAGGGAAGGTACAAAAAAAAAAAAAAAAAAGCCACATACGTATCGAATTGAGAAACCTCCTTTTTTGAGGTTAGTTAAATAAAAAAATATATTACTAGTTTTAAGTCCTCCATACCTTGTCTTTGGGCAACACAGAAGTTGGCAGCATAGGGACGCTAGTTAGAGTTCTTATGGTGCCCAAAACTTAAGCTTATTCGTTATTCTTTGCTTATTATATTCTTCTAGTATACCTTCTATTCCGTTGGTATTCATCTGTCCGGAGGGCTCATATCTGATGGTCCCCTTCTTCCAAGATTGAAAACCCCTGGGATCAACGTTTTCTTCCTTCAATAAAAAGTAAATAAAAAAAGTCCTCTTAAACTCGGAGTCGATCCCTCACTCTCAACCATTCTTCGGGGAATACCTTATAGCCTAAAACGAAGAATCCCTTTCGAAAATTATGGAACTCCGATAAAGTGAAGTAATTAAGAGCGGTTATAGAAAAACCATATTTTTCTACGATGTTAAATGTTTGAACCTTTGTACACTCTAACATTATACACCTTAAACTTCACAGAATTTAGGTAAACCAAGATTTTTCATCTGTATTTATTTTTGTGTAATTTGTGTAATAAACCTATCAAATGAGAAATATATTTTTTAACTTATTCAATCAGAACCATAAAGTAAAATATAATACAAAATTTGATGACTAAATTTAAAATTAGAAGGTTTAACTCGCTATTTAAATATTCATTTTTGGAGTTGTAACAATTAAAAAAATAATTATAAACAAAATATAATAAGGATAGGCCGCAAAAAAAAATTTCAAATCCCTCTTCACTAATAATATTTTAAATTAATTATCTTCTTAATCATTCAAATAAACGCATTGCCAATTCTACATTTTAGTTAACATTAAAATAAAAGTCAAAAGAAAATAATAAACAAGTATTAAAAAAATAAAATATAGGCAAAATGAGAATAAATTTTTGACTCTACACCTGCATAATTTTTGTTTTTTGAAATAGATAGAGGCGGACGCGACTAGGATAACGTAGTTTACATACACGCCTTAACCTTGGAGATAATTTTGTGAATGGCACTAGGACAGAGCATAAACAATGTTCAAACTCACCGAAAATATGAAAATAATTATTTCAATACTGAAATTTTACACTTTTCAAGTCTTTTATAAGTTTTAAAATATCCCATTAATCCTTAGAATTTTTTTTATAAATCTTGCATTTATACATTAACAAATACATCCGTAGCATTTGCCAATCTTTCTATTATCTTACCTGTAATTATAGGAATCTATATTATTCCATATAATGAGGGTAAGCATTTATTTTTGCTGATAGTAGGGCATTCGAGCCCCACCATAACACTGTGTTTTCATTACGAAACTGATCAATTAGACGATTTCTCTGCGCGCTCGTGGACTGATTTTTATTTATCATTTCATCAAACAGAAAAAGGAAAAAATTGTGAATTTTACAGGTCAATACCCCAGGTTCGAACGAGGAAAAAAATTTTGAATTCATTTTATGGTTTCATAGCTGTGATGTCAAAAATTCTAACCATGGCGGATTTAACAACATTTTTTTATGTTTGAAGGTTTAACTTTTCTGCCAGGATTCGCATCGTTGATTTTGCCGCTTGCGATATTTTAAATATCGCCGCTATCCCCGATAAAATTCAACATTGTATAACTATGGTTTTCTAAATAAATAACATCAATTCATATCAAGATAAGGACATACATTTCGTGTGTACGTCCAAGTGCCCCTATGCAATTTCCTCATAATTTTGGACCTGCATTTATGTACAACTATATTTTATTTGTTCTTGCTATTGCATTTGCAATGCTGAAATGTATGTTTATTGGTCTGTAGTAAATGTTAACAAATAAATATATTGTTAAAGGAATAACACAGCAGCCGATTTACAGCAGAGCACAACATATAGTAGGACGATTTGGAGGAAAAACACAGCAAAAAAGTAGACGTATCAAGAAAAATTATTTTGAGACTGTAAAGTCGTTTCGAGTTTCTAAAAATTTATTCTGAATTCATTGGACCCCACGAAAAAAATTCGGTACAATGCAGTCCAGTGATCCCTCTTACTTTTGTTTCTTTTGCTGAGAATTTCAACCTGGACCTTCCACAATGTTTTGAAGCTCACGTGTTTACTTCAACTCCAGGGCGAAGGAGAGTTGAAATAGCTTCTTGGCTCTTCCTAGCTGTAAGTACTTTATGTTCCAAAGCTAAGACCTAAGTAGAGATACGACGGTACTTACTTGTTCCTGGTGAGGTGGCCGCGGTCCAAGGCCGACGATATGGTGATCTTCTCCTCGGTGTCGGTGTCCTCGAAGAACCTGAAGTTGACCGGCGTGGACGCCTTCCTCCTCAACGCCTCCCGCTCTCCTGTCCCGTGCATGACTCCCCACCGCCCGGCTCCCCTCCTACCTGCAACCCAACCCTACCATCAGCCTCATCTTCTCTCTTGTCGGGTCTCGGAAGGGAGGGTTTTAGGAAAAGGATCTAAATGGTTTTAAAGAAGTCGCTAACATCAAGAATTATAACTATAAAATGAAGAAAACTTTTGGGGTACAATTTTAGATTAGTGAAACTTTACTATTCTACCGAAAACAAATTATTCTAGAGTATAGTTAATTTTTTCAGTGCTTATGAGAGATAACATAGGGTAACTAGGTATCAAAAGAAAGAAAATTTCTTGTAGAGCAGTAAATCGAATCGAGTCGAGGTAGAACAAGTTGATTTTTCAATTTTAATATGAATACCAAACACTAAATTTTAAAGCACACAAAGTTAATGCTATAGTGATAAATTGTTTCCACTGAGATCAACATTGTGGTGTAGGTGGGAACGAAAAAAAAAAGAAAACTTAAATTTTTGCATAAAGAGGTACATGTTACTTTTAGTTTTAATCACATGAGACCTATTGTATTTTTCTAGTTGATTTTTTTTAAAGAAAAATTGTCCCTGTTTACATTATTTAAAGCTTCAAAAATAGTTTGTGTTTTTTTTTAATTTTTTGAATGAATATCACTTATGCGCTGAATTTATTGAAGAAATAAAGGGTAAATTCGGATCTGCTACGAGGGTCTTACTAGGTAGGAATAGAAGAAAAGAAAACAATATATATGCATAATTAAACATTCAAAACAAACATAATCATAATTTTTAAAATATAATAGATATATATTTTAAATTAAACCTTGGTAAAATTAAATCAAACCTAAAAATTTTAACACACACCTGGTGGCTAAAAAAAAAAAATAACAAAATTAAAAATTAAAAAATGAACTTTTTTTTTACCGAACCCTATATTCGTTCTGTGTCCGAGAAATATGAAATAAACAATTCACAGATCATTCTTGCTCTGAAATAATTTAAACAACATACCGCATTTTCAGTAAATATTAGTATTAAAATTTATTTATTGTTATATTTTCATAAATGGACGCATTAAGTAAACACCAAAGCTATTTATTATTTTATTTTCGTTGAATTAATGGATTATATAAACTTTTTACCAGAAAGTAACTATTGATAAATGTATTGATCGTTTAATTAATTTTAAACTTTTTTATTTGAAGAGAAAAATTTGGCCATGAAGGGGCCTTCCCATCTTCTTTGGGGTGTGCTAACTAAATATTCTTCCCAGGCCGTTCTCCTAGTTATGAAAATTTATTCTCTTCACTGGTACTTTGTTAACCCACCTACCCAAGAGTAGATTGACATGTACGTGACAGAGTAGTGTTGTTGGTAGAGTGTTTTGCGCACCTCGACGGAGACGGGGAGGCTCAAGTTCAAGTCCAGGTACTATAAATTAATTGAATGGCATAAAATAAATCAATTTATTTAACAATAAATCAATCAATCTATATAATTTATTTATTCATCAATTTTTTATGAATTTATTTAATTTATCAATCAATTTATATAATTTATTTATATAAAATAAATCAATTTATATAATAATATATAATTTCTAAATAGGTTTATTTGTATTTATATTATGGTGCAATATCGAAAGTAAGGTTTATTATCATGCATTAAAAAAGTATTGTGTGAATTATTACAAAAATATTTTATAACAGCGTTCGGTTGTTTAAAACAAACATTATTATCTCATCTTCAGGTGATAAAGAATAGATTCTTTGGTTAAGTAAGATTATTCAATCAAAGAGATAGTTTACCGATTACGGATGTTTCGTTACACACGTAACACGAATCCTAAACGTTGTTAATAGTAACAATTGTTAATATACCTATTGGTGAAGGGAATAGAAAAATTAATATATTCTTTGGTAATTTGAGTGATTTTAATCTTAAATAAAATGTAACTGATTAGGTTATTTTTCAATAACAATATTTTTATATAGCAGTTTTTGAGCTAACCCATATTGATCTAATCATATTAAGTAAAAATTCAAATTTTAATAAAGAAAAGAGAATTAGATTGTCGTCCAAGAATAAGAGATGGAACATTTTTTTTTTAATTTTTGGCTTTTTTGGCCTTACCTTAATACGCGTTGACAACTGTGCAAATACATTTTGAAAAAGTATCAAAGAAAATTCATCTTTACATGGAATAGTGAAAGTAAAAAAAAAAAAAAAAATTAGGGGAGGTTAACAGAATGTTATCGGTTGGTACAAGGTAAATTCAAACAATTATTTTAAGCGATTTCAAGACAAAAAACATTTTGTTAGGCTACAACTATGGTAAAATACGTTTTTTTTAAGTGGATCAATAGTAAAACGTCAATTATTCGGACGTCAATTAACCGAAACGTCATTTGCAGTTTTGAGTAAACATTTCTCGAGTTAAAAATTAATTAAGATTTATGCAAATTTTATGATTTGTTGAATAATTTTTCTTTTACATTATTTAATAAATTCACAACTGTAAAATAATTAATTGGATAATTTAGAAAGGAGTTTTCCACATTACCTTTACTAATGGATCCCAGAGAACAGACCTGGAATCACTTCTATGACACACGAAATCCTATCTAACTCTTAAAGCACGCTGTAACATCATGCACACTATAAACTGACACCAAAACAAGACGTAATTCATATTCCGCAATAACAGAAGCATCAGGTTACAATGAATAGAAATATAACTAGGCATCATAATTTCTAATCTAAAATATAATGTAAAATTTTAAATTGTATAAAGTGATAAATTAATTGACCGGGTAGATGCAGATTGGGTTTTAAATAAGATGAATCAGAGTAATTTTTCGTCATTTTGGTACAAATAAATATAATAATTAATAGTGCAGACAAAAGTAGTGTCATAATTCAAATAAATATAGTTTTTCTATACTGAATAATTATTATATGGTAATTTACTAATCCTTAATATAGTTGTAGTTGTAAACAAGTTTGGGACCTCATGATTTTATTTCGAGCTCAGTTTATGGAGAAATTTCAAATAAATTCAATTTAATTACTGTTTTTAAAATATAAATTTCACTAAAGAAAATTATGAGATTAACGAAAATTTAAAAGATAAATGTAATTCACAAATCAGAGAAAAATCGAAAAAAGAAAAAAACGTTAAAGTAAGGAAGCCATCCTTACTGCAAGAGACAGTAATTTTCCAATATTGGTGGACTAAATCTTACATAACGTTGATCGGTTTAAATAGTTGAAAATCGTCAAACTTTACTTAACAAACCAACCAGGATGTTGTTTAATTCAATGACTCGCATTTGCTTAAAATCGATCATGGTCAAGAAAAATCTGTAATATAAGAATTTATGGAAACAATAAATTTTATATTCAATGAAGAGTAGGTGGACACGCGAGGTACAGATCCAGGGCAAACTTGTACAAGTATGTCCTTGCAGCTGTTTACTAGTTAATACAATTCATTACTACACTCAAGCCTTTTTTTATTTATTTTTTTCAAAAAAAATGAGAGGCCAAGATTGGCCTAAAATTATGTTGAAAATCGAATTATCAAATAAAATTGATCTTACAGATATTTCTATTATTTATATTACATATAACTAATAGAAATATCTTAGTGTAAAAAATAATCTCAATTTATTGTCTTTATTTCAGCATTTTGTTCTTCACATAGGTATGTCTTTTTAATTACAAGTAATGAATCCTTCGATTTTAATGACGTTTTTAAAACTGTTGTCAAATATCTTAAAGGAAAAAATATTAATAATGTATGTGTATTGTGTATCTGTGTGTGTGCGCGTGCGCGAATATACATGGTATCCACAAACCAAACGGCCAAACTTCAGGGATCGATAGAGGATCGAGAAACTAAGAAAAATAGTGCTCTAGCATTTGCCTCGTTTTCGAGAAAATCACAAAAAAACTAAAACTAATTGTGGAAAAAGTGTATTTTAATTTTTTTTTCAATAAATTACAAAGATATGTTGGCTAATTGAGTAAGCTTAATTTCTTAATTTACGAGGAGTAAATTTAGAAAAGATGAATATTCTCACGCTTTCGTTATCAATAAAACATTTAGGTTGAGTTTTTAAACTTAAACGGAAAGGATTAAAATGTTAGCCATTATACTACATTTTTAATCCTTTTTGGGGGGAATCTAGCCTCGCATTCTCACATTAGTGGTGTTGCTAGTAGTGTTCAGTGAAGTCAACAAATATGGCTAGATTTACCAACGCTGAATACGCTGACATAGTCTACATGGTAAGCACGCCTTCGGTCAGCCCTTAATGTGCGCCAAATGGTTACCTAATCAAGTAGTTGTTAATTGAAAATTTCTTATAGAGTCTAAACAAAATGAAAATTCCTTTTTCCCCATACAAAGCAACATTTAAAATTGAAAAGTTAACTTATGAAAATATTTAATGAGTATAAATTTTCAAGCGATCATAACTTCCTAATTAATTGTACCAACATATTGCATATATGTAATTTGAAAACGATTGCAAAGTCCATTGTTATGTATTGAATTCGTAAAGGATGATATGCAGATAGGTTAGGTTTGGATCCCCTGACAACGAATAATCAACAAAATAGTAGAGGACGGAGGACTAGTTTCATTTATGAAATTTAAAATTTGTTTTTTGTAAATTGAATAGATATTTCTTTTCAAAAGTTTTCTTCAAAAGATTTCTTCTTTTCATTTCCTTTGATATGATTTGAATTTTTTCAGGAATCATCATTAACATGGCCTAAGACAGAGATATCAGAGGATAATTAGAAAAAACGTGAAAAACTTTCAGTCATACCGGTTTTGCATTGGACGGGCGATAAAGGTTACAAATGTTTTTTATTATATAATTTATTTTTTCATTTTGAACTTTTATGCTTATATACCTTTATTGGAAAGTTATAGGTTTTGAAAGTTCCTTATCATTACAGAATCCAGATTATAGCAACTATCAAGCAGGCAGACGAAAATGACATTGAACGAAAAAAAAGATAAAATTGAAAAGAGTTCAAGACTTTTTGTTGGAACTGTTACAAACTCTGGTAGTACATGTTCGTGACTGTTTGAGAATCTTCTACGCTTGTTGGGAAACTTCTAGAATTTTCTAAATCAGACGAAATATAATGAGCGATGGACTGGAGAGTTAGCTTGGTCTGAAGATCGAATCATATTAGTTAGTCAATTATAATATAAGTTAGTCTTGGTCTGATATATCAATTAAATATGTAAAATATAAGTTAGTCTTGGTCTGATATATCAATTAAATATGTAAAATATAAGTTAAGCTTGGTCTGATATATCAATTAAATATGTAAAATATAAGTTA
This sequence comes from Aelia acuminata, assembly GCA_911387785.2. Taxonomy (NCBI): domain Eukaryota; kingdom Metazoa; phylum Arthropoda; class Insecta; order Hemiptera; family Pentatomidae; genus Aelia; species Aelia acuminata. The sequence continues at coordinate 132,696,154 of OU426978.1, read as the reverse complement.
GTTTTGGTCTGATATATCAATTAAATATGTAAAATATAAGTTAGTCTTGGTCTGATATATCAATTAAATCTGTAAAATATAAGTTAGTCTTGGTCTGATATATCAAATAAATATGTAAATTATAAGTTAGTCTTGGTCTCAAGAACGAATCACATCGACTTTTGTGTTACTGTGTCGTGACAAGTAAATACTTTTTGTAACCTTGTACTATTATTTTCGTATAATAAACCCAAAAATGTTACAATACTATAAAAAAATGCACTACAATATTTCATAACATAATTCTATGATTAAGCACGTGCTCTGCTAGGACCACGTTCAAGATGCTGATTCCCACCGAAGAAAAGAGATTTGAAGCCGGAAGGCCAATAATTTCACTTCTTATAATAAATATTTAAAAATGATAATTACAACATTCATGTTATCATGATAAGAGAAATAATTGAATTGATATTTTAAAAAAATTGACAATAGTCAAGGGACCTAACTGAATGGACAAAGTATCAACTCCCCCGTATAATTCGCAAAATTTTCGAGACCGGTGGGAAAGAGGTCAGTGAAGAGAAAGGATTGACTTGACTGGGTATGTGCCTGGTAATTCAAGACGCAAGAGCGCCTTACTAGCGATAAGGAAATCCGGGTTAAAATCCTAGTCAAGGTTAATCTTTTCTCTTTTTATAAAAATATTTAAAAAATATAGTAATAAAAAGTTATCATGACAAGAGAAATAATTGAATTTTAATATTTTGTTTCATTTTTCAAATGTTTTTAGAGCGTTCAAAAGATAGTATAGTAAAGGGAAGGTATTTATGGAAATTTATAGGTCATTCTACTTTATATCAAAGAGTTTCCTAAAAGAACAGTTGTGTTGATTGTAATTAATTATTCATATAAAGGAATTGAAAATACTTGAATATTTAAACTATTTAAAACATTTAACATAAAAAATAATAGAAAACAATAGTCATTGATGAGTTTCCCACAGCAATATAAGAGTTTATTCATAATGGACTGATGGAAAAATTCTCAATACCTTTTATTCATTTACCAATGACAGATTTAATAAAATAAATATGTCTGATACTATTCAATGTTTGTTACAATATCAAAATATAGTAAGGCATATTTGAATAAAATTACAAATCAATAATACGAACATATTAATATTTTTACTAACATCTAAAAAAAACAAGTGAACTCCAAATTTCAGAGCCTAAATGAGGATAAAATATATAATAGGTTGAGGAAGCTTATACGCAAAAGATAAGTTTCATAATATTTGTATTCATAAACGCTTCAAAAAATACAGTTTTGTATTTTATCACAAGCCATAAATAACTTATATTTATGAGGTTATATTTAATCCACACGTAGGTAAATATTTTAATTTATAGTGAAATTTCCCAGGGAATATAAGTTTAGAAAATAGAGAATAAAGGTCAATTATTACAGATGGGAAAATGCAGTCACACATAATAAAGACTATTGTAAAATCACTTTTTGTAAATTATAACTTTATGGGATTCAATTTTTTTAAATACAATTTATCCAATGGTGTATTTTATTTTGATAAATTTTTCTCTTTTTGGATTTCTTAACTATAAAGATTCACAATTCGGGATGAAAAACAGTAAAAATCTGAATCGACTTATTTTACATTTTGAGATTCATCGAACTAAAAGACGTCATTATTTGCGTTAGGCAAGAGGGATCTTTTAGAATTCCTATCAATTATAATATAAGCATAGCGTTACGGTTTACATATATTGGAATTATTTTCAATCTTTAGGATTCTTAAAAGGAATTCGTTTTTAGTATTGTAGATATGTAAAATGTGTACCGTATATTCTGCGTAATATATTTTAAGGAGGTATAGGCTGAAGGAACTATCAAATAACAAATTTTTTTAGAATGAGTAGTACTAGCTGACCCCAGCGGAGCATTCGCACTCTAACCAACTTGAATCCCTATTAATTAAAGTACACACCGTAGTAGTATTTAGTATCGTATAGTGCTTATTTAGTGAGTCATGGGCATAGGTGAGGGTTGAAGTAAAGAATAGATGTGTATAAATTGTAGATTATTTATTTTGATGTATGTAAATTGTGGTTTTTGCTTGTAACTCGCAAACGACGGCGATAGTCGGTAAAGTTGAGACAAACAAAAATGTTCGTCTCGACAAACTGAAATAAGTGACACCTTCGAAAAAGCCCAGCGACCAGTTTGCGATCATTTTCGTTGAGAATTGCAGTTTTTCGCCTAAAACTCGCAAACGAAGGGGTTAATCAAAAAAATGAATACGACCGAAAATGTTTCCCATGAAAACCTGAAAAGATTGACACCATTTAGAAACCTCTAAGACCATTCCCTCGCAAAAAAAAACTCGCTTATAACTCGCAATCGAAGGCGAAATGAGTGATTTGTACATTTTTCCGGGATAGCGGTTAAGGAAATCTTTAAAATTATGCCTCATTCATGAAATTTGATGAGGTATTAAGGAAGTTATGGCGTACTGACAAAAACAGGCCTTGAGAAATAATATAAGTGATTGGTTTAAAAGACTTTTTCGAACCCTAGGTATTAATAATTTTAAAAATAATCAGTTGCAAAGTTAAGAAATCAACAAAGTAAAGAATTATATTTGCACGTACTTATTAGATAATGATTCATTAATTTTTGTACCTATAGAATAAAAACTGAAGACATAATTTTCAATTCCAAAAGGCCTAATACCTTCTCAATCTCAAAATTGTTATTTTTTTTTAATCTGAAAAAGTACACAGCCTAGTGACAGCTATTAAATGATGTCACCTCTGTTCATTTGAGGCACTAAAACCGTCAGCAGACCTTGGCCTCCTCAAGAGATTTCCTACACCTCTTACGAACGGATGTTCAAGTTAACTACTTTACTCAAGAAACCACTTAAGTTAATTTGCCTTGCCTTACTTCCAGGCTAGCCCTGGAAATACTAGGTGAGTGTTTAATGAGCCCTAAAGAAATTAGTGTAACCTGCGACTTACCACTCATCCCAGATGCTTTTTCTAACACTTAAGTATAAAGGAATAGCAATAGCTCTCGAAGGATCTTATACCTCTGGTCTGTTGCAAAATATTTAGGTTAATATTAAACTATGGTATCATGAAATACGCCGAGGAAAAAATTATCGGTGCGACCAATTTTCATCGACTATCGTTAATGGAAGTCTTTAAAGATGGTATTATGATATATAATAAATTGGAACTTATGTTTTTGATATATGAATTGTTAAATTGTTTACATAAAACGACGGCAATATAATATTTAGATGGCCCAGAAAAATTAATACTTCTTTATTTGAATCTATTGCTAGGAAAATAGTGATTGTACTAAATTTTATTGATCAGTGGTTAAAAATTTTGTTTGTATGCATTTTGTTTATCAGACACTTCTGGTCTTTTTCAAAAAATAAAAAAAGTTTAAGTTTTCATAAAATTACAATTCTTGATAAAATTGAAAAAGTAGGAGATAGAAAGCTTAAGTAGAAATTCGATGACTAAGAGAAAAACCTCTGATTTAAGAAAATAAATTCCCCGAATGAAATCATTAACAGAGATTCAGTGTTTTTTTTTTTTCTTTTTTTTTCTTTTTTTTAATATTTATACTTATCTCTTCTCTTATTCAATGGCGCTTTTGTTAACGTATGTTCACCCATTGATTAGGTAGTTCACGTGTCGATGATCTCAAATAAGGACGTATTCATCACAATCACGTTACAGATGTCCTCGAAGATGCAAGATGAACGGAACCAGGAATATAATCCACAACTTTATCTACTGATTAAACACAATAATCAACGTAAAATAGATATAAATGGATTAGCATAATATAAAATTTCAGATCGGTAATAAAGTAATATGGTTCATGTGCTTTTTAAGAGGAGACTTCGTCAAATAACAATGTTAATTTTAAAAAATATAAGATTTGATTCCAACCATATGAAATTTATTTGTTCATAATAAAACTATAAATTAATAAATTTTCATGCACCAATCTAACAATATCTCATTATCGATAAGACTGAGATCTGTTTTACCATTTCTTTAATTTATTATGATTATTATTAATAATTTTTTTTCACGGCTGATTCAATTAGTTGAATGTTATTGGACGAAAAATTTTGAAACAAAAATATTCAATATAAACATGGAAATTACATATAAATATAAATATATTTATATTATTAATTTATTTATAACTAACAGCGGCTCTTCGGCCAGTTAGGGTCATTATAGCTTCTATGGTATAATAATAAGATTATTATTGATAAAAGTTAAAGAAAAATACAAGGGGGTATTGCAGAAATAAGATTTAGAAACACGTGCAGAGAACAGGTGTTTTGATAGAAAAAGTACAGAAGAAAATTATAATACAATTTTCATATAATTTGAAATATAATACGATTGAATATAATTAAGTATTGTTGATAAATTTGATAAATAAAAACAAAAGAACTGATCATAAAGGTTCGAAGGCAGTCAAAACATTATTACATAACTCGGATCAATGTGTTCATAAAGGTCATTGAATTTAGTTCGCAATTAATTTACTAGAAAACTAAATCAGAAAAAGCTGATTCATTATTCTCCTCCATCGAATGTTCGTCATTGGGAATGTTTGCTGAGAGCCCTACCTTCCCACTGTGTCAAGGGGCCCAGGTTCAAGGATCGCAGCTACTACTCAAACTCTTTAGCGTACTGCCAATAGTGGCCGTCGTTGTATATCAGACACCTCATTCCAACTGGAACTTTTCCTTGACAAAATATAATCGTTTCTGAAAATATTATATATTTCAGAAGAAAATTTTAATTTAATCCTGCCACTTTAATTATTGAAGTTGACAGCATTTATTCATTTCTTATATAATTCAATTATTTTCGATGTCTATTCTTAGTTTATATAAATATCCTTCTTAATTTGCATTTTTGTTCACACTATAAAACAATAAATTTATATAACCCAGTTACTCGTTCAGAGACAAAAAAGAAAAGATTGGACGAGACATGAGTCAAATATTTTCAGACCTAAAATCGACAAAAAATGTTTGAATAAAATCCGCGAACCTTTAGCATTGGTCAATAGTAATTATATTGTAGATAAATAAAACCGCAATACTTTTTCCAGTTACTTTATGATTGTCCAAAGACAAAAGATGTTAAACTTGTTGAATAAATAAGGGCCTAATAACACTTCATTCGAATAGTGTATTAATTGATTAATCATTTGAAATCCTGATTTACTTCACCTTTACAAAGTTGAAAACTTGAAAGTTTCACTGAAAACAGAAGCCTTTGCATGAAATAAGCTCTAGGAACACTTTCACATTTTTATTTGTATTTCCACGCAGGAGTTAGCTAATGTTATATGTAATGAGCTTATTTCATCCTAAATTTGATACTCCGCAACTTATATCTATAAAACTTATCATTTAAATAAGATGTTTTTGAGTTATGGGGATTGGAACATTGTTTCCACCATAATCGTAAAAATTACAGATTTTTTATGTTCGAACCCGGCAAACCCACAGAACCGATTTTAACTTCAAATATATCATTCTATTTGTAACAGCATACACTTTTATAGTAATGAGAATGCAATACTTTGTGATTTGTACTTCCCTAGTTATACGAAGAATTGGAGAAAATAAATCAGAACTAAGGCTAAATACGTTCCCGTTTTAATTATTTTCTCTGCACAGCAGTGGGCTAGTTTTAAAATTAAGTAGCTCGTTTTACAGGGAATTTGATATTCTACAAATCTTATAAGTAACTTTTTATTTGGAGTAGTTGATTGATGAAAACTGGTAATCGGTTGTGGCGAAACAACTTAACGGATACCAACTTTGAGTTACTCAGTCGAAGCGAAGTTTTATTTTAAAGAGAAAACAATTTTCTCTGCGATAAATTATAAATTAACAGTTGAAAAAAGTTATAAATTTTAAATTTCGGTTTTTGTTTGCCTATAAAATTTGATGGCAACCGATCTGAGGTGGCAGACTCACATTAGTTGTCTATGAAATAATCTCTTTCAGCCTATAAGATCAAAAACTTCCTTTAAATAACTTTTTTCGCTCTCAGCTTTCGGACTATAAAGTGGATCGCGCTCTAACAATTCGAAGTCACGCAATTTCTGCAATTAACGTACTATATTGTAGTGCGTACTGTACTCTGACCTCTCAGTAGTGGATACTTATATGCCGTTCTTGGTTACTTATATTCTTCGACAACAACATGTGTTCAATAAACTTTAGAATGTGTCCTGCTCCGTGGTCATCTAACAATATGAACAATATAGATGCAAATGAAAATCTTACGGCCTGGGAAAAGGTTACCGGCCGAAAACATAGAAGATACGAAGACCCCAGAAATAAAATTGAGGTAAGAGACGTTATTGATACTAGTAAAAGCTTTGACGTCTTATCAAAAATCGAAGTAGATTAATCGCAGTCTACCACAAAACAACCAGTTCCCGAAAGACCCCCACCAATTAACCTCAATGATATGGAAGATTACACAGCAATAGAGCAATTCCTTCAACGAGAATCTGGTCAAAAAAGCTTTAAATTAAAATCTACTACCAGAGGTGTTAGCGTCTGCGTCGAAAACGTGGATACCCATCACCATCTAGTAGCTAGGTTAAGAGATAAAGGTGCGGGATTCCATACCTTCCAACTGACTGAAGATCGAAGTCCTCGAGTAGTCATAAAAAACTTGCACCACGCCACTCCGATCGAAACAATTAAAAGCGAATTAAAAAACCTAGGTTACGATGCCATTAATATTGTCAATATTATATTCCGTTTTACAAGACCGTTGTCCATGTTCTTTGCAGAAATCTCAAAAGAGACATTTAATGATAAAATTTTTGTTGTACAATTTTTATATCATACAGTTATACAAATCGAAGAACCTCGGAAAAAGAAAATCGTTTCGCAGTGTCTACGTTGTCAGCAATACAGTAAGTTTTGGTGTGCCCGTACCAAAACTTACTGTAATCACGCTCCGAAATGCGTAAGGTGCGGTGGAGACCATAATAGTTCTGACTGCACGAAGCCGCGAGAAACAGCAGCAAAGTATGCCAATTGTAGAGGGTCACATCCAACTAGCTACAGAGGATGCCCAACTTTTAAAAAAATTAAAGTAGCCATAAATCAAAGAAAACATCCGCATAATCAACGGAAAGTGGAAGTTAATTCTCCTCCGGATATAATAGAGTTTCCACCTCTTTTACAAAACAAGAAACCTAATTCTGCTCCCTCGAAAGAAGAATCGAAAATTCACCTTCAGCCTCAAAAACCAGTCCCTAAAAAAATACCACCTCCTAGAAGAGATTCTTCAAAAACGAGTAACGGCTGTATGCAGCCAGTACCTACCACCCACTGATTCACCAGCTGATCACTCCAAGTTAGTTAGTGTGTTGAATAGCCTTATTCAGCCCCTGTTTAGTATCCTGCAAAATCTGTCACAGGTTATCCAAACATTATGCCCTGGCATGCCAACATGCCCGATAAACCTATAGAAGACTAAAACGGAGCTGGTTAACTCCCTGCCTAAGTGCAAATCACGACAGGAAGAGATGCCGCTGGGTATCACCCTTCCCCATGCCTATCAAGCCATGTTGTTCTACGTGTTTAGTCATCAGATTCGCTGATTGTCTTTTTCTTTTAAGACAGGTGCGAATGTAAAAATGATGTTAAAAAAAAAAAAAAGTGATATTAAAATAGCTTATGTATTACCAATTAAACTACACGAATTTTCATGTATTGTTCCATCAAAAAGCAGCTAGTTTTATACAAAACTAACAATATCTACGTTAATAATCTAGTGATTTATATTAATGGTGTCAAAGCATTTCTCATTTTCTTTTTTTCAGGTTCTTTGTTGGATATATTTCTGATCAGGGGACATAAACCATAATTTTATACCATAGTTTTCAAATAAGAGGAAGATGCTCAAGAGAGACCGCCGGGCTGAGGAGGCGAAAAAGAGGACGGAAGAGGCTAATTATATTAAACCCGTATTACCATAGAGTTACGGTAGGATGGAATAAATAAATAGTGAGTTTTCAATTAAAACAAAAGGTGGAACATTAAAAAAAAAAATATTACACTAAAGTTCTGAATATTCAACCATTAGAATATTCACGTATTCTATTTTTAGATAATTTGTACTGTTTTTCTTGAATATCTTACAGTCTTTTAGTCATAAGATAGCGAGAAATGACTCAATAGGAAAATGGAACCCAATTCACGACAACACACTGTTATACTTCCCCGTGAGCCTAAAGCAATCCTCTGCACAGATAACAGACTCAAATAACCTTGATGTCATCTAACATTGTACAATCGCTGTATTAGATTCTCGAGTCATGACAGCGGGTTCCCTTATACGAATCAGTGTTGTAAGGCTAGAAGAATCTTCCACGTCGCCATTGATAGATCCCTCATACTCATAAGGAGATTAAAAAAAAACTATAAACGTACGTAAAAAAAACAAAAAAACAAAATAATAGTACGTTAAAAAAATAATAAATAATAACCGTAGGTACCATAGAAAAAATACTTGTAGAGTTCAATTTAAGGTACTCGTATCCCTTTTGTATAAATTACTTAGATGAACTCTCTCAATTTTACGAAATCTTGATTAAATGAACATGGGTCCCATGTGATATTACCAGGGAACTGACATATGTGTTGCAGTAACTTAAGGAGAATATTTCTGCTATCTTGTTTTTCTATCTATAATCTATCTAAAATTCTTATCTAAAATCTTATCTTTTATAGGAGATTGGTAATTACTCCTCTTGATATTAAAATTAAAATACAGGAAGTGAATACAACATGCCCAGATACCATCTTTTATAGATTTCAAAGCATGTGATATGCGGTATTCAAAAAAGTGAAATGCTCTATATTATACTATTATTGACAGAAGCACTCAAGCTTATAAGACTGTGGTTGCAATTAGCAACAACGCCCTTGCAATCAATGGCGGACCCAGCCGGTTGTAAAAGGGAGGGCTGCATTCCCAACGAGGGAAGCTATCACCATATTCTGCCAATCAGATTTTTTTTTTTCATGTTCCTTACCTACAACTAACATTCTAATTGAACTGCATATTACTTGTTCTTTTCGTTACTCCCTTACTCTTTAAAGCTGCAGCCCCCACAACCCTCCCTCTGGATGCTCTGAATGCCTGAAATAGTGTTTAGGAAAATATTAGCTGCCAATCGCTACTAATTGGGACTCAAGAAGCATTTCGCCAGCAACTTATGCTGGGAGAATGGTTAACCTGCCAGAGTATTCGAAATTTCAGAAAATAACAATTAAACCTTGGGATAAAAATAAAATACAATATATAAAACAGTAAAATAATTTTTCATAAAGACATTTTTATTTATTTTTAAATTCTAAATAAAATAAAAAAAAAAACAATAAAAGATTCATGTCGATATCATTTTTTATACTGAAGATACAAAATAAATAAGTTTAGTGTAATTTCCCTGTCGGCTTCTAGGGCCCTTTGGTACGAAAGGCAAAACTCCCTACCCTGCACCCCCACCACATCCCTATAAATTGCATATCGTTGTGTTCCTGGCATTGGCGGATCCAGAGGGGGGCTGTGGGGGCTGCAGCCCCTCCCTTTGGAAAATTTTTCGTCATTTAAAGATAGAATTTGACTTTCCTTAATGAAAGAAAGCTACTTAAAGAACAACTAATATGTAGAACAAGTAGAATTTTAGTTGTGGGAAAGGAACAAAATGGTAAAAAAGCTGATTAGCAGATTCAAATGAAGGGCTGTGGGGCTGCAGCCCTCCCCCATTTAGGACTGCAGCCCCTCCCTTTACGATCGGCTGGATCCGCCCATGGTTCCTGGTGATAAAAGATTAAGAAAAAGCCAATGATCCAAGAAAAAAAAGTTGGTGCACTACCCCAAAGTGGCGTTCAAACATGGCGGAATGACGAATTTCATTTTAGTTCGTTTTTTTATTACTGTCAATCACGATTATGCTTAATTATGGTGTACACACTGTACTTAAGTGTACAAACGTACAAAAATAATTAGTCTAGACAACGTATAATACCTTTAACGTCAATTTTTTGCAAGTCACTCGCATAAAAGTTAAAATTGCAAGTTAATTTGTGAATTAACGGCCATCATAAAGGGAAAACGCCCTGAAATAAAAAATCTGGAGCAGTTAATCTTCTCTAAAAATCACCGGCCAAATTTCAAAATATATCAACTAGGTTCAGAGATAATGGACCTTAACGGAGAAAAAGCACCAGTAACTCGGGCACGTCCAGTCCTCTGCCACATCTTTCAATTCTCATACATGATATAATTATAGTAGTTTTAGGAAATTATTTTGAATGCATAATCGAGCCTACGTATTTCAATGACATAAAAAAGTATAAACTCATTTTTTTTTTTTTTTTTTTTTTTTTTTTTTTTTTTTTTTTTTTTTTTTTTTTTTTTTTTTTTTTTTTTTTTTTTTTTTTTTTTTTTTTGGAAGGCAAAGGTATATAATAAATAATAATTAATTAGTGGCAGAATGCACATTATCTAAACCTCACTTATATTGAAAAAATGATTATCTTGAAACGTAATGATAACGCTCTCTTTGTAGTAGTTGGGTGACAGACACTGGCTTCAGATCATTTGTGAAATTTAATTTATATGCATTTTTGCAAAGCATTGATTATTTACAGTGTAACCGAAATGTAGATAAAGTATACATTGTAGTATAAATATATATATTTAAAATTAACCCAGTGCAGAGGAGGAAAGCAATTAAAACATGAAAGTATTCGTGGCACCTACTGGTCTAAAATCCACGAAATTGTAGCCTATTTCGGTTTCTTGCATAAATATACATCACAAAGTTTACTTTCTCTTTTTTCGAAATAAAGGTATCCTATTATTATTAAAATGAAATATTTCAAGTTGAAATTGGGTTAGTTATTGGAAATTTGAAAAAGGATAAGGCCTAACTGCGGTTATTATTCGATGTATCAAGTAAACTCGAGGTTAAAACAAATAATGAATAAAAAGATATTGGAAAAATGTCACTCTCTTTAAATGGAGAAATGTATAAAAAATGCTACGAAGAAATCTGTCTTGTTGAAATTCTCTATTTTATTTTATTCAAAAACTAAATGAGAACGACTTATTACATTTTACCACCTGCTAAAAATTAACAAATGAGACTCAATAATGTGAAAACTAGCTAATAAGGTAAGTCGGTTTTTGCAATTTTGACATATGAGCTCAGAATAATAAGAAATGGTGAAATTTAAAACATGATGTTCCACTAAATCTGAGTCCATTTTAGCAAAGGACATGTGAAAAACTTGTAAAATGCCAAGGATTTTCGATGTTTTGTTTGTTTCAAATATATTTAGAGCTTAGTTATTCTGGAAATACTGTATAAAATTGAAAAATTAACGTCCTAATCTTTAATTAAAGTTCGAATAGCTTCCTTACTTGGAACTTTGACAAACCACTATAACTAATTAAAAATGCTAGAAGCAAAAATGAGAATAGAAAAAAAAAAATAAACATAGAAACTTATAATTCTGGCCCTAGGATTACAAGGATATAATGGTGGCCTCAGGATTTTTTAATGGGAGTAAAAAAATCCTTGTCTATGCCGTCCCTTTGATAGGACGTAAAATGGAGGTCCCGAGCCTGTAAGATGCCAGTTACTCGTTAAAGATCCCTATACTAATTATGCCTGGATAGACAAAATTAAGGACTCCCATTGTAGCATCGTCCGATTAGCCTTAGTGGCATAAAGTAACGTTAAAAGACAAAAACAAAGAAAAAAAAAACCCACACAGAAACTCTTACGAAAAACAAAGACTATGGTAATTTCTTAATATTGAAAATCCTCATGCGCAGGATTCAGAAGAAGCATGTGGCAAGTCAACTAGAAGGAAGTGAACCCAAAATGTCATCAATATAATAAAAAAATAAAAATAAAATAGCATATAAAATAAAATAAATAAATAAAAACTGCCTGTTTACGAAATTTTCTAGGTAAATCAAAAAGGATAATGAAAATTATATTTCATTTAGGAAATTAGTAACATTCATTAGCTACTACATTTAAAAAATATTACTTTTATAGACAAAATATTTAACATATTAATTAAAAGTCCTTAAGTTACCTGAAGTTCAAACTATTCCTACAATATTCCAGATGATTCCAATGTACCGCAGTTTTAAGCCAATAATCCAAGACAAACAAATAATTTCTATGTAAATTAAGAAAAATTAAGCCAACGCGTAATTTTGTACAAGAAATCCATTAAAGCTAGTCAATAAAATCCGACTACGCGATCTTATACTCACGATCCACTCAAGGCTAAACAAGATTTATATGCGCTATTGTTTCAGTCATTATAAAGTAAGTTATGGCAGGGGACGTAACTGAGCTTCTATGGACAAATATTTAATTCAAACTCATGCTATAATTGTTACATTTTGGTTAGAAATTAAATTTGTAGAATTTATTTTAAAGATATTGCCTGTATACTGTTTGTGTCGATTTTAATTAAGTTCTAACCATTCGAACGTTCTAAACTAGAAACTCCAAAATCCTCCTCCCGAAGACAGAAGGCCAAACGAGCGCAAAGAGGTTAGCGTGCCAGCACAGGAGGAAATGGAACAATGTACGATACAATTAGTGTAGCGGGTTCCGATAGCCCTATGCCATTAATGGATACTCAATTAATGGTTCCTGTAACTATACACTTTACCTGTTCTATAGCCTTGTCAAACTGGCCACATATTATGAAGGTATCCTAGATGATAAATAAAAGTAATGAAAACTTAATTTTTAAACTTTGAAAAGCTTCCTCATTCCTCTAGAAAAACAGACCATGACCCAACTTATTTATAAAATAAATAATTTGTATTCTATTATACTAGAATTGTATTTGAGGACGGATGACCAACATTCGAACGGGCAGACGATATGTGTCAGACATTATCTGATCATAACTTCTCTGGCAATATCTGATTTTAGATAGCTAGGTAAAGTTAAGAAAAGATAAGACATCGGGCAAGAACAATACAAATATTTTTAAATACAAATGATACAAAATAAATAAATAAATAAATATATATATATATATATATATATATATATATATATATATATTATATAAGATATAAGATACATATATTTCCATGGTTCCTTTTTAAGCAATTTATTTTTAAATTAAATATTACAAAAGCAGCTGCGCGGAATAGAGCAGAGGTAGGCAATCGCCGAAAATACGACACAATTGACAAAAAGAAAAATCATAAAATGATATTTTAATCCATAGATTGAAAATTCAATGCACTCTAGTCACTTATCAGTTTAACACAGCGTAATTTATAATTGGTTACTTTTTATTCTACAAATATGTTGGAATCAAAATACGGAAGAGTTGGGTACAATCTACCGAAAGAATAAGAACTCATTTAATTTTTTTTTTTCCTAGTGATATTTTAATTAATTTTATTCTATTTTATTATATCTGTAGAAGAACATAAAAAAAAAAAAAAAAAAAAAGGATTCTGCACACAAGATTCCAACAACTGACTGAAACACTATACATTTTTTACATTTTTTCTCGAATAAATAATAAAACTAAAAAATTGAATCAAATCTAATATCTACGACATTTTCAAAATAAACCTATATAATATTTTCTTTATTCAGAAAAGTTGAATTTTAATTCTTAACGAAAAAATTCATGACAGTAAATTTATTTCCCTGCAATTAAACAGGTATTTAATGATAAATTAACATTCGCGACTAAAATTATTATTTATCGACAATAATTTATTTCTTCGATTCCTAATTTCATTAGGAGCAAAAATAATTTTACAAAAAGAAAATCCTAGTTCAATCGATAATAAATTTTACAAGGACTATTATTAAACAGATAGAATATTAATGAGTTATTATCTCTGGGAACCTATCTACAAAAAAGCTTTAGCATAACGATATTCCATCAAAGAAACGTTCTCATTTTAGTTTATTTTTTGTTTCTAATGGGATGGTTAGTTTTGAAGGTCGACTACATTTTAAAAAAAATAAACCATTCAACTAAAAACTAAAACAACAGGGCCCTAGCCTATAAAACACGCACATTCATATACAAATTAACGCACTAAGAGGTCAATTTTGTGATAAGTGTAATTTATGAAACAAAATTCAACCAAAATTAATCGTTAAAAATGATATACTGAATATAATATTTTGTTGAATATAATATTAATGATATATAATTATTTAATATTATATATCAGGATATGATTATATGAGCTTCGCTGTATGTCTTTCTCGACTTTAAAAGGTGATGTACATGGCAAAAAATAATTAATAAAACCTTAATGTTATAAATGATGAGTATATTTACGAAAAGGCAGTCCTAAGACGCTCACAACAAGCTCGAACTACGGGTACTAACTGCTTCTTTTGTCACGACCGCAAATTGGATACAGTTATTGTTTGTGTTCAAGGATTTTTCTTCTAATAAAATTATCTATTAGTATCTTTCACAAATTTCCATATTTAACTTTTTTTTGTAACTGTTGAACAATCCAATAATAAAATGATTGAAAATGAATGAAATGAAAATGATTGAAAAATTGATTCAATTGTAACCTGATTTTTCTGTCCATTAATCTAACATCGTAAAAATCTAAAAAACATATACTTCTTTAAAAAACAAAATCAATTATAGCTGTTTATATTAACCGTTGTTTATTATTTGGAGGAAGAAAAAATTAAAAATAAAATATTTATTTAGGAAATCCAATGGAAAAATCTTGTGAGATGCCCGAATCACAAAGCTTTCAGTTGCAATCCTACAGGGAGTAGAAATGGACGGGTTATTTATAATTATGAGGACCATTTAATATTTTCACAAGATACACCTTTTTTTTTTAAATGAAAATTTAAATCTTGTTTTTTTTTGTTATTCTCTACATGGTAGGAGATTATTATTATTGTAAATTTACTGTAGTAATTGATCTCAACTTAATTATCAATGATATAAACTTAGTACCACAACTTAGCGTAATTCAGTTGCTTAACAATACCCTTAATATGCCATTAGCAAAGTTCTATTTAACTTATTCTTGAAGGATAATCTGTTAATAATTTTTAAATAATTTTAATGGAAGAGAAAAGATTGAACCATGGTCGGGATAGTCAACAGGTAATTAATTGGTGCAGCGTTATCTTAGCTACTTCTGGACGTGGCCTATTTCGGGAGTTAATTTAACCATAAATAAGCGAACTCCCATCGCGTCTTTGTAATTCCCTGATTACCTCTAATTGATCCCATGCTATTGGTATCGCTATGTAAAGCTAATCAAAGTTCTTTATAACTGAAAATGACGCGATGGGATTTTGGTCATATTACCAACCTTCGGAAATAGGCTACGCCCACTGGTAAAAAAGCGATAACTTTACCAATACCAGCTTTCGGCTCCCACTCGCTACGCTCGCTCTTCAGAGATAAATAAGCCCCAAACCAGATTGGCCATGCCTAGAAGTAACATATCGGAACTATTACCGGGTATTATAAAAATTAAGACTTTTAAATTTTAATTTTAATTAATTTTTTCGGCGTTCGTTCTAGAGCTATCTACTTAGCAATGTCTATCATTGCAAAATGTGATAAAGATGCCAGAGAAATTTTAAGAATATTAAATTAAACCAACCGAATTATTTCTTCGGACATGGAACCAACCAAGGTATGCAAATCGAGAACGTGGAATAAAATATATTGCTGGGGATGTCATAAATTATAGAAAATGGCGGGGGAAGTCATTTTTATTACGATAGGAATTTAGGAAAAGTTAGCTCAGTTTGAGCGCTTAGTTGGAACAGGATGAAAGCTTCTCAGGGAACACAGAAAAGTACTCCAACCAAATAGCATTTGATTATAAAACAGAAAGCGGTTCTTAATACCTATTGTATCCACTCTTGTAAAGCCTAATTACATGGCAGGTATTATCTCTTTATGGATTTTTCATTATTTTTTTTTCTTTTTCGAAAACGGTTATCTGAATCAAGGCCTGCCTACTTCAAGGTTTTCTGAATATTACCAACTTTATTTTTGAATAACGCCAAACAATTTTCAATTTAGATTTAAATCTGAGTAGATTCGGATCCGCTTACTTCTGCGATGAGGAAGGCAGTGCGAGGAAGCGAGATACTGGAAGAGGGCCATTAATAATTGTGATTGGGGACAATAAGGAAGGGATGAGCTATGGCAGGATGTGTGAATTGCTGCTGTTCATTAGGTATGTAGGCCTCGTACTCTTCTACAGTCGCAAACAGCCTCCGTTTCTTTTGCACTCGTATAACTCAAGAGCCAACTCATGCGGCCCGGAGAGGGTTTTAGTGTAGGTCTAAGATGGCAATATTTCCGATTCCGCATAATTGGGAAAACGAAACCAGTATTGTCGTATTTGGGAGATTTCCAAACCTGATGTTAGCCACGATCCGTAGTTATTTAATCTTTTCCGATATTATATGATTTATAGCTTAGAATTTGATTTACCTGGAACATGAATGGCTGATCCTATTGCCATCATAAACATAGTTATCATACAGATACA
This sequence comes from Aelia acuminata, assembly GCA_911387785.2. Taxonomy (NCBI): domain Eukaryota; kingdom Metazoa; phylum Arthropoda; class Insecta; order Hemiptera; family Pentatomidae; genus Aelia; species Aelia acuminata. The sequence continues at coordinate 132,679,487 of OU426978.1, read as the reverse complement.
TACTATGAACCCCCCTGATTTCAGCCCAAATTTTGATTTTCTGGAATGTAATGGTACCTTTTAATTGATCTAAGTATATAATTATTGTATTAAGACAGGGGAAATCCACGGATTGAACCCTTTCAAAAAATCTTTACTCTTTAATCTTTACACTAATACCCTTTAAAAACAAGCTTTGCCTAGAATGTAAATCATAATTCTAGTTCCTAATAATAATTAGTAGGCAAATCAAAGTCCACAGAACATAATAATGCAGAAACGGAATTCATAATCACTGAGTTTGACTTAAATTCTTCTTGTAGTCGATATTCGATACTTCGAAGTATCAATACTTTTTCACCGATATGACACGATAATTTCTCTGATGGTAAACTGGTTAATTGGCGTGAACAAATTGTAAGAAGATATTAGCCCTCTTTTTTCTTTAGAAAATTTAAATTACTCTTAAGTTAGCTTGAGTTAAATGTATAGCATTATTATATCATTGAGTTATGTTTGATATTATTGTAATATTTTAATCTTAACTGTGTGTTTTCATCGCTCATATGAAGGTATTATATGTATTCTTATTTTATTTGTAGATTAATTTAAAAAAAAAAAAAGATTTTGTTTTATGCCAGGTTCATTTGTTTCTTTAACTTCATTGTACACATTGTAAGTTATTAAAGTCCAAAGAGTCAAACTCAAAAAAAGAGGAGTGTCAATGAAAGTTTTTTCCATTCCTTTGATATCTATCACCTGATTTATCCGAATGTAAAAAGGTTTCACGAATCATTACTATCATTCTATGAGCAGCCTATCACAGAGATAGCAGAAGAACATTGGGAGATAATTCGTTAAAAAAAAAAAATAAGCGATTTTGAATTACACTAGTCTTTCATCAGAAGAGTGATATGTAATTTTCTTATTTTGAACACCATTTACATCATACTCATTTGTGTACAATTGACATTTTTCTTTTAATGACACATTAGATTATTAATAGTGTGTCTCTTGAGTTTTTAAGAATTTCAAATACTCTTCAGTTAGTTTGAGGTATTACTTTTGTACTAAAATGTATAGCATTATAAAGTCACGTTTTTTTTTTTTTTTTTTTTTTATTAGTGTAATGATTTATAGGAACTTCCATGAAGAGATATAATTAAACAATTTCAACATAGTTCAATCTATATTCTCTATATTAGTCAACTCTAACTCACGATTTATGAATCGATTCCAGCTCTGTTAGCTAAATTATTTTTTTTTTCAAGATTAGGTAAAGGTATTGCAATCATCAATACTTTTTGTTCAATAAAATACTTTCTGTCTGATATAATCAATGAGTATCAATACTTCAGGAAAAGTATGTTCTCGAAAGGAGTATCGATACTTAAGTGGTGTCAAAACATCCCTGCTTGTAGTACACGATGATAGTGAAAAATAAAATCTTTGTTTAAATACAGTAATATTAGTGGCTTTGGTGCTGCGTCTAGAATTGCGTAATTGTACACACAATTTTTAATCAAATTGCTGTCAATTAAAATCATAAAAACATATCTCTAATAAACATAAATATACTGTATGGAACTTAAGAAGTCCCACATATGAATTGTTCTCAATTAAATCATAGAGAAAAAAAAATGTTATTTTATAATAACATTCATCAGGGAAAGTTGTTTAATCAATAGGAAATAAAGGAGTTACTGAATAAAATAGCTGATATTCTGGTGATTTTAATTATTACTTATTGTATTCTATATAAAAAGAAAATTGCTAATATGTATTGTGATTCTGTTCTTCCTTATTGTATACTAAATATTACAAAAATTTAAATTAAAAATCTAGTAATACTTTGTAACTTACTGATTTTATTGAGAACATAGCAATACTTTTTTTTTTCAACATTTAAATTCTAATTGAAGAAAGAAATAAAATAAAATAAATAATGATACAAATTAAAATAAAATGAAAAGTATTTTTAACCAACTTCGTTTGATATTAAAATTAATAACTTTTAATTATTTATCTATAAATGAATTAAAAAAGATAGGATAAATCTAGACCATCAGAGGATAGATGATTGATATTGAAAAATGATGGACAGTATAATTAGCTATTAAAACTTAGGGTCATTCCTGCATGAAATTTAAGAATCATAAAATTTAATCTCAATACAACATTTGTGTCTATTTACTAATTTGTTTGCAAAAAATCACAGTGCTAAAAATAAAAGCCAATAATTTAAACCAGTCCTTAGTTCTAATTATTCAATAAATCAATAAGAAAATCTTTGAAAAAAATAATAACTCACCAACGATGCAGAGGTCATATCCGCGATTCAGGCCCTGGAATGTCATTCCCACCTATGTGGTTCATCACAGTCTTTTCACATGAAATACTCCCGGAGTCCATACTGGTCAGGTCCGGGGTTTCTGACGACAGGCTCCTCCCTACCTGGAAGTTACCACCTAGACAGAGTGAAATCTTCTATTGTAACTTTCGGTAGGATGGGATGACCCATCGAAATAATCTGTCCGATGATGATTGATTATTTTTCAAAAATTTGTAGATAATTTTGATGTTCAGGGATACCAAATATAAAGTAAAATGCCTTAAATTATTGATGTTACTTAATATTTAATTAATGTAACATTAAGCATTCTTAATTTTTGAATGCTTAACTTTTCATTTGATGTATAAATGAAATATATGTATAGTAATTAAATTAGGTAGATGTAGTAAAATAATCAATATACAGTATTTATACAGTATATACAGTAAGCAATGACAATGGAGATAAAAAAAAGAAATGAAATTTCAGAATTCTAATTTATCAATAATAATAATCTAGCTATCCTAAATACTATAAATGTTTAATAAATTAAAAGTAAATAAAACTTTTATTTTTATATATTTTAACTAATTCACTTGTAACTACCAAAAATTATTGCAATGATTTGATAACTCCATGAATTGCAACAATAAATTTTAGAGAATAAACATTTTCTAAAAAGCAAAAAACATAAAAATGTAAGGAAAATACAAAAAGAATGACTTTCCGATGATATTCTAATTTAAGAATAAAATCCTTTTTCTATCATCAATCATTTGATCTTAAGTTGAATAGAACTATATTCACCTATTATCATGAATATAATATTGAAAATAACTAAAAAGAGGCTTGGAAATGTCAGTGCATTTCTATTAAGTTCCATTCATTCAAAAATAAATTTATATTAGAATCATAAATTAGACTAGCAAGAAATATGACAAAATTGATGGGGGATGATCAAAAATATCCAATTTATTTTTCATAATATATCTTGAAATTATAAAAAACTGCCTTCATAAATTTATAAAGTTCATAAGTCTTTGAAATTTCGTCATCAAGATTCCTAATAAATAGTACTATACATTTACAGATGTTTGGTGTAATATACATGTAAAAAGATTCAAACTAAGGCATTTTGACTCATACCTGGGCAGTATACTAAATTACCTTTGTCCTTAGTTACTCATATATTTAACTTAAAAATTAGAAACAAACAGATTTATTCTGACACAAAAAGTTACATAGATTTACAAAGAAATAGTTTTTTTCTCTAAGTCTTAGCTACCAAGTCAGTCTTTACATTGTTTATTCCACTATTAGATGTTTTTTTAATACCTAAATATTTTTAATTACCAAATTATTTATTGATAAATATTGTAAAAATGTACTCTTCTGGCAAAAACTAAAAACAAGTAAATTTTCTACTGTACAATGAGTTTAAAAAATAGGTACTTTTTAATTGTAATGAAACTTTAAGCAAAGATTTAGATAAAACCAAAAGTGTATTGAAAAAAGTTATGCAATTAATGAATAAGCTATTTATAAATGACAAACTTATTAATGAAAAAAATTACATGCAGGAAACCATTTAGGTAGTTAAGATAGGGTATATTTGTTTAATGAAGTAGCTCTTATTTTTTGTTAAAACAATCAACAAAGAAATAAAACATTTTAACTTTTTGGAAACAAAATAATGGTGGTAGTTCAACATCTTTTTAAAATAAAAATATACTAGCCTTGAAAATTGATTTTAGATTTATTCAGCAATGAACAACAACCATCTTTCATTTATTATCAACATCACTAAGACATGTTGACATTTAAAAGTATGTTGATTTATATAGTCTTTAAATTAATCTTTAGTATATATTAGTAATAGAAAGTAACTTGGTAATTAATAATAGATATATCACAGATATTCATTAATTTTTTACTAAAATTACAAAAAAAAGTCTCATGTGTTTACATTAACATGTGAGTCTTGTTAAACTTTAAGTTATATTTATATCACTGGGGGGTCGCCTGTGGTGTAGTGGTTAGTATAGCCAACTACTAAACCAAAGGTCATGGGTACATAGCCTAATGGATGACCCTAGGATTTTTCAGTGTGCGTATAAAATCCTTGGCCATGCATTTCTTCTAAGGGGTTCTAAATGGGAGGTCTCAAGCTTGTGCAATGTCTGGTACTTGCCATAGATCCCTATCTCAATTATACCTGGATAGGAAAAATTCAGGACTCCCACTGTAGCATCATCAGATTAGCTACAGTAGCATAAGATTTAATTAATAAACAAATATATATTACTTGGCTATAACAGGATCAATTTACAACTCAAGTCAGCTACATAATACTTATTACTCTTAGTTCGGACTCAGATCAATATAAAAGTGAATTTCATTCCTTCGTGCTTTCACAACCTAGTGGTACAAATACACGAAGCCTGTGAAATATTATTAACATAGCTCAAAATTAAGATTTTTTTCAGGTTACCTTAACAAGTCCTAAAAAGGTTTTTCCGATCTCCCAAAGGGAAATTTGGTTCTGCCATAAATCCATGGACAACAAAAAAACAAGATGTTTTTACATATTTTACATATTATTTTACAAATATTTTAGGAACCTACTAGATGCGAGGTCCTTGCGCACCCCTAATATATGGTATGATTAGGCTACAGCCTTATTTACATTTAGCTAATTTATAATGTAAATTAATGTATATATATATATTAATGTCAATTTATTATTTAGCTAATTATTTCTCAGTAATAAATTCTTAATTAAAAATATTGTTTTATTGTAAAATAATATGAATACATTAATTTTTAGAAACTATAAAAATTAAGAGGTACTCCTTTTTTGTGTCAGTGTGTTTAAAATAAAATGATACATGCAAAGAAAGAATATTAACAAAGTAAAACATAAATGCAAAGATTTTAGAAATTTCTTTGAGGTTAATTCGACCATGAAAATGTTGCTATAATGTACTAATGCATTTGTGAATTAATGTTATCCAAGGAAGCAACATCCGTCAACTGTGGGCATTGAAAAATATTTTATTTTATGTCAGCGGAAAATTTGAATTTAAAAATAAAATGAAATAAAATTAATTTATGCACCGTTACATGATAAAATCAAACAAATATTCAACTTTAATTCCTTGATAAATGATTTTTACATTAATACTGAAATTGTTTTATTCTGATGTATTATTCAGTATTTTTCAATTTATATATACAAGAAGGCTATGAACTAACTATTGTTTTTAATAAATAAATATATTGAGACCATGCATTTAAGGTTTTTGAGTGGTCTTTAGTCAGTAACGAGGGCCATTTGATAATAAACATTTTCGATTTTTTTCCGTTAGGCACACTTCAACCAGCAAATTTCTTTGTTACAAAATCATAATATTTTAATTAGAACTAAAAAGTTACTTCACAGTAAAAAGTAACATTATTACTTTTTTTTTTTTATTATAGTAGATAACTCAATTTTACTCATGCCACTTATTAAACAGCTCATTTATTAAAAAAAAAAAGCATTTAAAAAAAAAAAAAAATTCTGGTTAATTTTACCTTGATGAAAATTTTTTTTTTTATGCATGTAAGTTTATCATAACTATTTTTGTTTTAAACATAAAAATGGGATTCACAACAATTCAATAAATTTATTTATTTAAATAAAATATATTAGATGGCTAGATGGTTGGCCTAGCGATTCCCTATTCCCGGACCATACTATTCTTAATAAAACATATTATTGTCTAGTTGAAATTTGTGAACATAGTTTTAAACAAAATAATGAAATGAAATTGTAGTCAATATTCTCGGCCCATATGTATTATTTATACAAAAGTTACTATATCAATGGGTAATAACAAACAATAATTGTTAGCATGGTAGTTTCAACAAAAGAAAAAAAAAATACATAAAACTTATTTTTTTTAAAATAGTGCTTAAGAAAGTTCTGAATGTTACCTCCTTAAAATGAATTCTCAAGGAGAAGTCAGACATCAACAAACATTTAAAGCGTTATTAAATATTTTATTGCTTGTGCTGATACAGCATTACCAAGTTCAAACAAAACATACTTCAAATTCAAGCAACTTAAGCAAACAGCTCTACACATTTTTTTACTTTCCTTAATAACCAGGAAAACAGAAGAGTAAATCATAAGGTCAAATATATTTATTGAAAAAGATTGCATCAACAATGTATAGTCAATTATTTGATTTTGTAATCCACTCTAAAAAATGAATTTTTATTAATTTTAATGGTTATAGGCAATCCACTTCTAGGGTGCATAAATATTTATAGAATCTCTAGTATATAAAGTTTAAGAAAATAATTTAAACGGGAAGAAAAATGTTAATATCTGAATATAATTATTTTTTATATAATTAGAAAATTTTAGTAATTAACTGAGGGATTTATCTTTGTATTATGCTTGTGAAGATTACCAATAAAAGATTGAACCATTTTCATCAAACTGTTCTGAAATTAGGGGTTGTAAAGTTCAAAATATGCATTATTAATATTAGTTATTTTTTTATCTCCCAAAATCGTACTTGATTTGAATGTATGTTATAACTCATAACATAGTTTAAACTATACGCTACCATTGCTTGGTGTAGGAGTGACTCCCATTAATTGATCCAAAGCTTGTGCTGAACACAGTGGTGTATCAACTTCATATGTGTTATTGAAGAGACTGTAATCTACCTCATGTTCTCCAGTCTCCTTCTTGAAGGATACAAGAGGTTCAAACCTATGTCCCCAAAGTACTTCTGAGGGCAGGTAGCTCGAACGTGCCTGGGTTGTCATACCTGTAGATTCTATCACTCCTGTAAATAATACAATGTACATGTATATTTAATCTCCCTCGTGAGCCAGTTGAACATCAAGACCAACACTAATAACCACCACACATAAATTTTTGACGAACAAGCAAAAAAAAGATTACAATAACACACTATTAGGAAGGCTGATTATGCTTTTATTTTCTGAGGAAAAAAGAAGGAAATTCTTTTATTTTAAGAATAAATTATAGATAGAGAAAAATCTACATTTAGTTTTTCCTTTTTTTAGATAAAAAGTGTGCTGTTTTAATGCCCCACATTTGTTTTGTTTTTTGTTTTTTATTTTCTACTGACCCTTATTAGCCCATGAAAAAATTCTGGGGCCGCTACTTATTTATAGTTTCAGCAACATTTTTATCCTGGATGGAATCCACTGAACACCACAAATCAATATTTTTCTCTTTGCTTTGATAAGAGACTGGGGTAACTCAGTAAGCACTGAATTGCTATGGTAAAAGTCTTAGGTTTGAACCTGGTTTGGGATTGTGACTTTTCTATTTTGTCCATGAGAGAACATACAACCTTTAAATTGGGGTGCACTTAATTAATTAAATAATTGATTAAGAGGAAAAAACAGCATGGTTGGCGATGAAATAACCTAGCACAACCACTGACCAAGAAACAAAATTTCCTTGTAAACTACTGAACCCAAACATCAAACTGATGGTAGGTGTTTTTTTTGCTTACATTAATGTTCATTTGAAATTCCTCCTCACTAATTAAAACCATCCTTTATATGAATACTTCTAAAAATGTAATATTCATAGAAAAAGTGGTTGAAAACAGTAAATTTAAATCAAAGATCAAACGATACTACCTTCAAGTATGACGACAATTTCGAACCTCTGCCTCATCATTTCTGCAGCAGAGAGAGTATAGAGCGGGCTATCGGGGGTTATTTTATGGACAATAGTTGTAGGCCAAATGAAGAAGATTTTATCTTCTTCTCCATCTCCTCCCACTTTGAGCTCATATTGATAAAAAGGAAGTACTTCACCTTCCTTAGTGACCTGGAGACAGAATGTTATTTATTCATTATAACCCAAATTCATAATAAAAGAGTTAACATAGTTCTTTTTAGGAGATAGAAACTTTTGGCTTTTTATTTTTTTCCATAATCACTAATAAGATGTTGGAACAAGAATTATAGTATAACATGCTAATTGCAATAAGAGGTCAATCTTTAAAATTATATTTTAATGCTGGATTTCCTCCTACTTTGATTTAGAGTTGTATAAATCATCCTACTTGTATATTAAAATATCATTAATATAAATAATATTTAAAATCTTTTCCCCTCAGAAACTACAAAACTATTGAAGTTTGCTTAGTGTTGGCTAAAGTTTAATAAGCGTAAATGTTATAATTTTACTGATATAGCAAGTAAATTAAGGTATTTTTTCAGTAATCTATGATAATAGATTATAAAATAATGTCTTTTACATAGAGGAAAACTGTCAGCTCAGCAATTAACTTTCAATAATTTGAGCGCTTTGACTAAACTCCAAGAAACATATAAAATAATACATTGAGAAAAGAAAGGTACGGAAATTTCTTCATTTAATTTAATTATTATCAGACCATTATTCGTAAAAATAAAATAATATAATAAAATAGCGAAATGTATTTCAATTGTGGCTTTGAATTTTTTTATTTATTTTTAATAAAAGGTAGTGATAATATCCGTAATTCAAGAACTAATTATATTAAATTTGAAAGTAATAATTCTAGAATTATGAAAATGATTTACCCTTTTACTTATAATTTGAGCTCGAACATGTGCTTCAATAATGTGGCTTTTCCTCATGTCACCAACCCTGAACATGAGACACAGTTGACCATCCCTTTGACATATCACAGCATTCCTTGAAAAAAGCAGGGTTTGTGTCCTTTTTTTCGGTCTTGACAACTTGGCAAAAACTATTCCCACCATAAAAGCTTGGATCATCACACCTACTAAAGACTGCAAACACATGACGAAGATAGCTTCTGGACACTCTTCAGTAGTATGTTTAGCACCATATCCTGCAGTTATAAACAAAGAAATTCCGTCATTATTTTTTCAACTTTGTTAAGAAATAATACATAAAAAAAAACCTAATAATTTAATAAGAGCGAAGTTAAAAATATTTTGAAGGTTTTTGGGTATACAATCGTTAAAAAGCAATACCATTAATTATTTATACAAAGCTCGCTTTTACTTATTAATGAACAATTGACTGAGATCACGTGATGCTTTGCGAGCACGTTTTACAAAGGGGAAGTAAACGTGACCCGACCTAAGTTCCAGGCCTTTTGACTTGCTACTTGATTAGAGGAATAATATCAAATACAGAGGATGGAGGCCAATGGCATTTGAGGGGAGTAGGTGCCCTTCTGACCTGTGTCACCGAAATCTTACAACCGTGACATGGAATGGATCACACGTGCTCTCAATGAAAGGGACCTTCCTTACTTCAGGCTTCCTGAACGTTCTATAGAAAAATTAGGAGCTCTTGGGGGTAAGGAGATCAATCGAAAACAAAACAAGAAGAAAATTATAGAAACTCGTAAAAAAAATATTTTTTTAAATTATATTTTTTTTGTAATTTATAAGAGAATTATAGTTCGTCCTAACTTCAATGTGAGGCGTCTACTTTCGAAAAGGGATAAATCCATTATATTTTATTTTGGGTCTTTTTCGTTTAAAGCACGCCATCCTAATTTACAGGTACAAATATGAACATATGGTAACTACTACGTTACTATTTGCGATATCGTTACTTGGTTACGTAATACTCGGTTCTTTACAATTACAACGTATGACTAAAATAGGATGCATCAGGATGCATCAAAGAATACATTGTACCTCAAACAACTATTATATCCGATTTATGGAGGTCAAATACCAAAAAAAAAAAAAATAATCCAGGCTATGACTTTAAACATAACACAGTTAATCATTCAAAAAATTTCATTGATCCAGAAACAGGAGCTCATAAACAAACGATAGAATCTCTATGGGCTGCGGCTAAAAGGCGAAATAAAGTAGAAGGGTACTAGGAGAACTTTAATAGATTCGTATCTTGCTGAATTTCTGCGGAGACATAGGAATCAAAACAAAGATTTATTGGAGGTTATGTTGGAAGACATCTGTAATTTATGGAAGTTAGAATAAAGTGACAAATAAAATAATAGTTATTAAATATCGTTACATTTAAAAACATGTGTTGTGTTATTTGTAACTGTTGATTCGGTTGGCGTGCTTTAAACGAAAAAGACCCTTTATTTTTTGCATTCTATCTCGAAAAAGTTTATGATTTGGTTAAGATAATTTTTTAGTAAAAACTCCCTGAACAAAACAATAAATTGCAAAGAAGGCATTAATTATTTTTCCGATATTTATTATATCAAGGAAAACTGCTTAAAGAGATTTGTAATATTTGGCAAATTTTTAGAATTAGTAGCATTTCAGTTTTCAAAGTAGACACCTCATATGGCAGAAGGTACATATGAACTGAGTCCATCTTAAATTTAAAAAGATCAATCTTTCGATACGTAAGTAATTAGTTAGTCACCTTATTTTAATTAAATACTTTCTTATAACGTATTGGCGAGGGTCAAAACAATATTTAAAAAATATTAACTTACCTATCGTATGTTGAGTTTCTACGCTAAAGAGGAAGCAACCAGTGAAGGAGGTAACATCGCGGACGCAAGGTGTCCATGTTTCGTTTCTGGAGGTGGACGGCTCAAGGTCACCATGGGTGAAGAGGATGAGCCACCATAGGATGGCGAATCCCAGCCAGGACAGGAGGAAGTTCATCGCAAACACCAGAAGTGTCCAACGCCACTGGGCGTCTACCAGGGTTGTGAAGATGTCCTGAAAAGCAGAGACATTCGTTAAGGGAATGGCATGGTAGAGTTAGTAGTATTTTTCAGAAAACGACGGAGATATTTTATTTTTCTGAGGCAGGAACACTTATTAATTCTTTATTTGAATTAATAGTTTACGTATGTTCCAACAAGCTCTTCAAACACGTTGTTCAGTCTCAGACTGTTTGAATTTAAAAACAATGTTTCCCGCCATCCAATGCCTCCTAACTTATTGTAAGTGCGTAGCTTAAGTGCAAGTTAAGAAGGCCATGAAGATCAGCTGTCGGATGTCTACCTCCACGTGCGTCATCCCCACTCCGGCTCACTCTGCTTTCGACTGCCGTCACGTTAAGATCTCCATCTCTCAATCATCCTGCCACCGGTCGCCATCACGACGCAGGTGTTATCTTTGGTCAGATTGCTAGTCGACCACGTAAGTAAGATCTTACTATATGCAATTGCCATTTTTCTTCAAAGAATTGACTCAGAGCAGAAGAGAGGTCAACGTTGGAGATTGTGCAACCCAAGCATATCTCTATGAGTTTCAGTTCACCGGAAGTTCGCCTTCAGAAACACTAGTGGGTTTGTTCGCCGTATTTAATAGCTAATTATTTTAATCACCAGGAGTGGATTAGAATACAGAGCTCTGTCAATTAGTCTGGTTTTCTTTATCTCTGTTTAATTTTCTTAAATGTTTCATGATCATATCTTAACATGCTCTAAGGCCTTAATTCATTGTAAAATTGTTAGTGCTAAGTTTCATTTAATTTCAAGAATTCTAGTTTCTTTTTTTCTTCATCTTTATTCATTCATAACCTTTTAAGTTATTGTTGTTATTAGAAGTGTCATATGGTTCAGCTTTATTTTATTTCATTTTATCTAATGCTCGAGCTGTTTATTAATTGTAATTTTCCTTAAGAATAAAAGTTTTGTTTTTCTCTCTCTGTAATTTCACCGCTCTTCTTTTTTTTTATTATTCTCCTTCATCATTATTTTTAATATTAACGCCCTATTGAACATTTTGGTGCCGAAACCCGGGAATTTAATTAATAAAATTAAATATTATTTAACCGCTGAGAGACTTGTTTACATTTCAGAAAACTTGTTTCGCCATTGTCTAGAGTCATTCCTGGTAAAGCTGAATCATCATTGTTGTTCTGTTTCTTTTGTGAGTCATTGTGTTCTGAGTATTAAGATAAGTTCTCATTCTTCTTAGCTCTATTATTTTCTATTGTTACTATTATTATCATTTTTATTACTTTAATTCTTATATTATCTCTAACATTGTAATTCTTTTCAGCACCCCGTTTTCTTTTGTATATTGTAATTGTAATCATGGGAAATCGCCGTAAATCAAATAATTTAGGGGTGAGTGCCCATAAGGCCATTCTGATAAAATCATTAGAACAATTTTCTACCTTTTCCGAAAAATGTAATGAGGCATTGGATCGCCGGGATTTCCAAGTATCAAAGGTTTTCATTAAAAAATTAAATCAATTAATAGAAGAGATGCGAGTAACTTTCAACTCCCTTGTCGAGGAATGTTTCAATTTAAATCGAGGGGTTCCCGAAGATGTGGAGGAACAATTCATACAAGCGCAATTAGATATCATAGAATTAGAGTCTAGAGTGCCTGACCGATCGGCATCCGCGTCACCAGTTCCTCCCTCAGCTCACCGGTTCCCGGAAATGCGACTTCCCTTGCTTAATCTGCCCACTTTCAGCGGGGATATTTCTCAATTTCAAATTTTTAAAACTACTTACATCCCTATTGTTCACCACAATGAGAGTTTAAGTGATGGGATGAAACTGACTTATTTAAAGAGTTGTCTATCGGGCGAGGCTCTATCCGTCATAGGTCATTTAGACAATTTAGATTCCAATTATGCTATTGCCTGGGACGCATTGACCAAGCGTTACGATAACGCATCGACTCTCGCCGCCCGTATCCTGACGGATATGTTGAATTTCCCGCCGATTTCACGCCCATCTCCCGAAGCTCTTGAGAAATATTTAAAGATCTATTCTGAATTGGGGCAACAATTAAAATCAATGGCTATTCCGAATCTAAGCGATTATTTATTATATTTCATGGCGTTCCGCAGTCTAGATCCGGTCACGCAGAAGGAATTCAAATTTCACCATCCCGAAGACTTTCCTACCCTCACCGATTTGTTGGGTTACATCAACCGTCTCCAAATAGCGTCCACTTCCGTTTCCGGATCACCTCCCCCTAGGAAACGGGAAGCTTCGCCTATTCGCCAACCACCGCGCCCTGTCAATCGCGTAACGCGTGCCTTCGCCTCCAATATTCAATGTCCTTACTGTCGAGAGGCCCATAACATATATCACTGTCGTGAATTCAAGGAACTCTCCGGCCGGGACCGATTGCAATTTATTCGCCGATCAGGGCTATGTTATAACTGTTTGGGGGCCCATTCACAACATCAATGTCAGTCTAGCCAGCGCTGTCATAACTGTCAGGAATTTCATCATACTTTGTTACATAGGGGGTTTTCGGAATCCTCGCGCCCAGAGGCGGGTCCGCGCTCTCCGCCTAGTTCACCCCGGCCAGCTTCTCCCACCGTCCGAACTTCTCAGCCGCGCCGCTATTCGGCCCAACGCCCCCCGGTCCGTTCGCAAGGACCTCGCTCCTCGCCGCCTCTACCGGTGTTCCACGCGGCACCGCCATCTCCTCCACGGGGCTCACAAAGACGTTCGCCTAATTCCCATGATCATGCCCGAAGGTCCTATGAAAATTCGCCGCCTTCGCCGTTCGCTGCCCCCGTTTCTTATCACCATCCGGGGGGGTCCTTCCGCCCCTATCACAATGAATCTTCGAGGGGGCCTTCTCCACCACATGGAACCTCACCTGCTCGCCGATCACCTACATTAGGGGCCGCCGGTCACGATAATTGACTACCTACCGCCGCCGACACTCCCGCTCTCGCTCCTGCTCGCCCAGATGATCAACCCTCGCCGATAACCATTGCTAACCCTGTCCACCGCTCATCGAGTAGGAGTGACGCGCCATTCAACCACCATGCTTCTGCGCCGTCTCCCAGCCGCTGTCCTATTCGCCAGTGCCGCTCGCCGTCTCCTGATGTAAGCACCAACTCCTTTCCGCCGTTAACGTTATTAGGTTCCTTTGGGAATTTTTCGCCTGCTCTCCTTCCAACTGCGCAGATTGCGGTTCGACGTCCTATTTATCCTCCCAAGCTTCTCCGCGCCCTTCTTGACTCCGGAAGCCAGGTAAGCTTCATCACCGCCGATTCCGCCTCTCGCCTAGGGCTGCCTGTCACACCCTCGCCCGTCGGAGTTAATGTTCTTGGGGGCCCTTCAAACATTTCTTGCCCAGGGTATACTACCGCCTTCCTAGAAGTCCCGAACTCCTTGTCACTTAGGGTACGGCTCTTTGTTATTAAGAAAATAACCGACACTCTTCCTACTTCGCACGTAGATTTGTGGATTACCCGTATACGTAGATCCCTTGGCCGCATATTACCCAGTTGCCACTCGCCGACCCTTCCTTGTGTCAACCAGGGGAGATTGACCTCCTGTTAGGTATAGACGTCCTTCCCCTCATCATTCTGGGTATCGCTCCCGTATCTCAGGGCGGACCCATCGCCCTTGAAACTGTATTTGGCTGGTGTATCATGGGGAACTGTCGCCCCCCAGCCAATCAGCGCCGTATTACATGGTCGAAAGACGTGATCGACAACGAAGGTAAGACCTATCGCCCACCTCCTCGCCGCCGTTCTCATCATTTTCCGCCTGCACCCAAGGCTGATAGCCTGACTACTTCACTTGCCAAAGATCTCTCTCTTGCAATTCCCAGTCCTCCAGAAGCACTAAGAGCCTTTAATGCGCTCACCAACCTCCAACTCAATAAAGAGTTGAAAAAATTCTGGGATCTCGAAGAAGTGTCCGCCATTTCCCCCAAGTTCTCTGCTGAAGAACAGTTGTGTGAGGATCTATTTCTAAGATCCGTCTCCCGGAACCCTGAGGGTCGCTACATCATTCCTCTACCACTAAAATCTGTTGATATAGGGGAATCTTATTACCGAGCTCTAAAACAATTTCACCGTCTCGAAGCCCGCCTCCAACGCGAACCTATTCTCCGGGAGGCCTATGTCGCCTTTATGCGCGAATATCTTGACCTCGGCCATATGTCCTTAGTTCCGGATCCTGATGACGCCCGCGGTGCCACCTATTATCTTCCTCATCACCCTGTTCACCGACCTGATGACCCTCCGTCTAAAATTAGGGTGGTATTCAACGCTTCGTCACAATCATCTAATGGAAAATCCCTCAATGACATTTCTTACACCGGGCCCAAGCTTCAAACGGACATTGTTACCCTTATCACCCGCTCACGTACTCACCGATATATATTCACCGCGGACATTAGGCAAATGTATCGCCAAATTTTAGTTCCCCCGGAACACCAAGACCTTCAAAGAATCATATGGCGTTTTTCACCCGAAGAGCCTGTGCGCTCTTACCGCCTCCGCACGGTCACTTACGGGGTTAGTTCTTCTCCATACCTAGCCATTCGGACACTTCACCAATTAGCTCAAGATGAAGGGGACCGTTTCCCTAGTGCCGCCCCGGTTCTACGCGATGACACCTATGTGGACGATATAATCACCGGAGCCTCCTCACTCGCCGAAACCATTCAGTTAAGGGATAATTTAATAGCTCTTTTGCACGCCGGGGGATTTGAACTAAGAAAATGGGCCGCCAATCATCCCGATATCCTCGCCAATTTGCCCGCCGACCATTGTCGTATCGGACCCCACGCCTTTGATTTTGACACGACTGATGAGCCCACCATTAAAATTCTAGGGTTAATATGGTCTGCCGATACCGATGCCTTCTCTTACCGGTTCTGTTCCAATAAATTACCGGCTACCAAGCGGTTGATATTGTCTAAACTTGCTCGCATTTATGACCCGCCTGGATGGTTAGTGCCTGTTACATTCACCGCCAAGTTATTGATTCAACGCCTGTGGATTGGACACTCCGATTGGGATGAACCTGCCCCCGCCGATGTTACCCGCGATTGGGATATTTTTCAAAACGAACTTGAATCTGTATCAAAGATATCCATCCCTCGCCGTTTCCCCTTCTATCAGGAATCCCGCAGCAGTCAACGACTGGTCGCCTTCTGCGACGCTTCAGAATTAGGATACGCGGCCACCATTTACCTCCACTCTACCTCATCCGCCGGTGAAATCGCGGTTCATCTACTCATAGCTAAGTCCCGCGTAGCTCCCCTCAAAAAGGTATCCCTTCCTAGGTTAGAATTATGCGGAGCTCACCTTTTAGCAAAATTGACCACTAAAATTCTCGGTATGTTCCCTCAACCATTTGAAGATATCGTTGCTTTCTCCGATTCCGCGGTAGCCCTCACCTGGATTCGCGGCGAACCGCACCGATGGAAAACTTTTGTGGCCAATCGCGTCACTGAAATACAGGAAGTTATCTCCCCTTCTCAATGGCGTCACATTGACGGTAAGGAAAACCCCGCCGATTGTGCCTCTCGGGGGCTATTCCCCAATGAATTCACCCGTCATCCTCTGTGGTGGACAGGTCCCTCCTGGTTATCAAAACCGCCTAGTCAATGGCCAAAATCGCATATAGATTCCCCGCCTGACGCCGTTAACAAGGAGCGTCGAATCTCCAAAGAAATCATCACTTGTGTCGCCCTAACTTCCCTCGACTTGGAAAGTCGATATTCTTCCCTGACTCAACTCCAGAGAATCACCGCCTGGTGCCTCCGCTTCGCCCACAACTGTAGGAATCCTGATCGCCGATACACCGGGTTTCTTTCCGCCGTTGAACTAAACATGGCACTTGATACCCTAGTCCGCGGAGTCCAACAAGTCGCGCTAGCAGATGAATATAAAGCCGCGTCAGAACCCGCCTCCAAGTTGCGCATTAAACGCATTTTACAATTGTTCATCGATTCCCACGGCCTTTTGCGCGTAGGCGGTCGTCTTCATCTTGCTCCTCGCCCGTTTGATGCTAAACACCCGGCATTACTTCCTAAGGATCATCCCCTCACTCACTTAATAATCGATAATGCTCATCTTACCAACTTACACGCCGGTCCATCTGCTACTCATTCATTCATTCGCCAGAGATTTTGGATTTTAGACGGAAAGAACGTTGTTCGCCATCGCCTAGCAAAGTGTAACCGATGTTTTCAAGTCAACCCCCAACCACTCATTCCCACCATGGGTTCGCTCCCTAAAGACCGTGTTTCATCCACGTATGCTTTTCTTAAAGTAGGAGTCGACTACGCCGGTCCCTTCTCGGTTTCTTCTGCCCGCATTCGGGGATGCCGCGTCACTAAAGCCTATATCTGCGCCTTTGTCTGCTTTTCCACCAAAGCTGTGCATCTAGAACTCGCCTCCGAGCTCTCCATCCCCGCATTTCTTGCCGCTTTCGCTCGGTTCTGCAGTCGCCGCGGCGTTCCCTCTGACATCTATAGTGACAACGGTACTAATTTTGTAGGGGCTAGTCGCCAGCTGAACGAAATTGGGCGTTTCTTGCGACACGCTGATACCCGCGAGGCAATATCACAACGCTCATCCGCCCTGGGAATTCAATGGCATTTTATCCCGCCTAGTGCTCCCCATTTCGGAGGTCTTTGGGAGGCTGCAGTCAAATCCACCAAGCGACATCTCCGTACTGTTATGGGTTCCCAGATTCTGTCTTTCGAGGAATTTTCTACTCTCTTGACTCAAATAGAGGCCGTTCTCAACAGTCGCCCCTTGTGCGCTCTCTCTCCGGATCCTCAAGACTTAGAAGCCTTAACCCCTGGCCATTTTCTCATTCACCGACCTCTTAACGCCCCACCTAGTCGCGATGTTTCCGACACCCCGGTTAATCGGTTAACAAGATGGAAACTAGTCGATAAACTTCACCAATCATTCTGGAAACGGTGGACGGTAGAGTATCTGCACACTCTTCAACAGCGTTCCCGCTGGACGGACTCCTCTCCTGAATTAGCTCCGGGTTCTCTCGTTCTGGTCAAAACGGACAATCTACCTCCCCTTTACTGGCCTCTCGCCCGGGTCGTCGAGCTGTTTCCAGGTAATGACAATGTAGCCCGAGTGGCCAGCATCTTAACCCCTTCAGGCTTGCTTAAACGTCCCGTTAATCGCCTATGCCCCTTACCCTCTCAATAATGCCGCATCCGCGCCATGGGGGGGGGGGATGTTCAGTCTCAGACTGTTTGAATTTAAAAACAATGTTTCCCGCCATCCAATGCCTCCTAACTTATTGTAAGTGCGTAGCTTAAGTGCAAGTTAAGAAGGCCATGAAGATCAGCTGTCGGATGTCTACCGCCACGTGCGTCATCCCCACTCCGGCTCACTCTGCTTTCGACTGCCGTCACGTTAAGATCTCCATCTCTCAATCATCCTGCCACCGGTCGCCATCACGACGCAGGTGTTATCTTTGGTCAGATTGCTAGTCGACCACGTAAGTAAGATCTTACTATATGCAATTGCCATTTTTCTTCAAAGAATTGACTCAGAGCAGAAGAGAGGTCAACGTTGGAGATTGTGCAACCCAAGCATATCTCTATGAGTTTCAGTTCACCGGAAGTTCGCCTTCAGAAACACTAGTGGGTTTGTTCGCCGTATTTAATAGCTAATTATTTTAATCACCAGGAGTGGATTAGAATACAGAGCTCTGTCAATTAGTCTGGTTTTCTTTATCTCTGTTTAATTTTCTTAAATGTTTCATGATCATATCTTAACATGCTCTAAGGCCTTAATTCATTGTAAAATTGTTAGTGCTAAGTTTCATTTAATTTCAAGAATTCTAGTTTCTTTTTTTCTTCATCTTTATTCATTCATAACCTTTTAAGTTATTGTTGTTATTAGAAGTGTCATATGGTTCAGCTTTATTTTATTTCATTTTATCTAATGCTCGAGCTGTTTATTAATTGTAATTTTCCTTAAGAATAAAAGTTTTGTTTTTCTCTCTCTGTAATTTCACCGCTCTTCTTTTTTTTTATTATTCTCCTTCATCATTATTTTTAATATTAACGCCCTATTGAACACACGTTATTCGCATGCTCAGTACGCCGTTCCTTGTTAACAATGAGCAGTTAGTAAATGTAAATGCCAAAGTTGCCATCGTGTTTTAAGTTTGTTTTTTTTTTGTACCAAACGTACGTTAACGTACCTTTGATTCATTAACAATCTCCATATGTTTTTTACTGATCGATAACATTTTGAACAACAGGCACTTCATCTACTCTCACAATGCTCTCTCTCGTCTTTTTTCTACACCGTTCTCCTTGTTTTTAAGAGTAAAACAAAATTAAAAAGGTTGTATGTAATTCTTTAAGTTTTGAGTTATTTTTAAGACAGTTGCGATTAGTACCATGGAAACCAATAGTTTCTATTAAATAATCTGAATTTACACCTTATTATTTTCTTTTACTATTTATTTTATTATCGATTAATTCAATCAAGAGACATACATATATTTATGGAAATAATCTCTTAAATATTAACCTGTAAATATCTCCGCCTCCGTTTTGCCACCTTCCCTTGTATCACATTGCAATCGCCATGTTTTAACACCACTCTCCGCCTCTGCCGACGTGAGCTGAACCTTGTCTGTCTATACCTGAAAAACATAAATTTAAAATTCATAAATATATTTTATTGCCCATGTAAATTTTGATTAGTACAGTAGGTACATAAATACGTGTTTGTATTTTATTTTAATTATTATTATCATTATTGCCATAAAGTATACAAACATAAAAATATAAAAACGGCGTTGATGACCAGGCTGTTTTACGCCCTTGAACACCATAAAGCAAACATACATTTTTATTAGGGATTAATTTATTTACAAGTGTACAAATAATGTTTTTTCCTACAAATAAATTTTAAATATCCAATTACTATTTTTATAAACCATAGATGAGTAATCTCGAACGATAAAAAATATAAATTGAAAATAGAAAATCTTTTTATTTTATTTTTTGTTTTGTTCAAAATTAGGCTTTCTCTCGTTACATACATCAATAACCAAGATAAAATTAATCCTCTGTACCGATGTGACCGACATTTTCATTTTAAAATGAAAACATTAGGCATAAAGAATTCCTAACCTATAGGCGTGCTTATTCCAAACCACTAAAGTTTTAGTACGCGTGCCTCCCAAATGTTGGTCAAGAATAAGAATAAGATATTTTAAAAGAAAAAATAAATAATCTAAAATTAAAAAACAGCTTTAGAATATTATGAGAATTTTAATTATTTTTTTTTTTCAAACTTTGATTCGCACCTGTCAGCAAACTGTGAGACAATCAGCCAGGGTGATGGATGCGACGCATTTTGCATAAGTCATTGCAATCAGGCATTTTGGGCATGAGGAAAGGAAATTGCGTAGCAGCCCCTCTTTCCTAGCTTGGCTATTTTGGCGAGTCAGTTGATATGGTGTCTAATGAAAGCTCGTGGATAGCAGCCTTCAAGTTTTTTCCTCTAGGTTTGTATAATCGAGACGCCAAATATTGATGCTTAACGTTGAAATCACCGCCTACTATGAAGCATCTTCCTAGGCTCTGAAAATAGTTGCAAAACATCGAGGGTGTTAGAACATATCTTGGAGGACAATAAACCCAAGCTATGGTCATGGTATGATGTCATTGATTCCTATAGTTTGAATGTCAGGTGTTGAGGGTCAGTATAAAGAGTCATGTGAGAGTGATGTCTTTATAAGTATAGCTGTACACTTCCATGAGCTTTGTTGTCCGGGTGGTCTGTTCTGTACATCATGTAACCAAAAATTCGAAATTTATTACGTGGTATAAAGTGCGATTCTGTAGTCAGTGCTATGTCTATACGTTTTTCGTGTAAGTATAAGTCCAATAACGTTTTGTGTTGCATAAGTCCGTTTGCGTTCCACAGAAGGATGGACAAAGAGTCAACAATTAGCTGATTAGGGGCCATTTGGAGGACGCATGCCTTGAATTAGCTGCGTGAGCTGTTGGAGGAGACTAAAAAGAGGCTGGATGAGGGTGTTAAGACCGTTCAACACATAGTAATTATAGGCTGAAGGTGGCTGCCGATCATAATTCCTTCCTCAAGCCAGGCGAAAGTTTTGCTTGAAGTGCCGATTCCGATTGATGTGGACTAGATCGCAGCGGATGGGCCTGAACTTGCCGCTGAGTTGGCTTCAACTGGTGGGCAGGGATTTCTTCTGTTTCTGAGTTTGAATGTTTCCCTTTGGAGGTGCTCTGAAGATTGGGAAATCTTTTGGGTTGATTGAAGGAGGAGGTTTTTCGGATTCCCTCTAATGAACAAGTGTTCTCAGTTTTCTGAGGCCATCATTAGTGGGATGATCGAAAAATAAATCAAAATGAAAATATTGGTTTTTTCATTGATACTTCGGTTTGAAATTATTAAAAATGTAGTGCATAGATGTCGTTTTAATTTAAAATAGTTAAACTGTACGGGATCTTTCTGTAAACAATTGGTAATGAGACACATTCTCTACGTTACGATTTACTTTTATTTTACATTAAAACGACCTACCCTTACTATGACATCCCTTATTTTTATAAATTCAAACCTACATATAAATATCAATAAAAAACAAAACAAATATTTTAAGTTTAAGTATTATTTTAATAATTAAAAATCTGGTGCGTGCGCGCAACACACAACTTTCACTTACCAACTTACTTAGATTAGAAATTGACGTGTTTTGCTAATTATCATTTCCTAAAGTCACACATTATTCTACATTCATATCTTATTTTTGCTAATCGTTAAAGCCGTTTTTGAGTAAATAAAAAAACCCGTGAAAATGATACAAAATTTATTAAGTAAAGTCCCCCCTCCCGTAGATCAATTTTGATGAAATTTTTACAGTCATATCTCGGGCATATAAATACATCAAATACCAAGTTTGATCAAAATCGTTAAAACCGTTTTTGAGTAAATAAAAAAAACATGTGAAAATGGTACAAAATTTATTAAGTAAAGTCCCCCCTCCCGTAGATCAATTTTGATGAAATTTTTACAGTCACATCTCGGGCATATAAATACATCAAATACCAAGTTTGATCAAAATCGTTAAAACCGTTTTTGAGTAAATAAAAAAAACACGTGAAAATGATACAAAATTTATTAAGTAAAGTCCCCCCTCCGGTTAATCAATTTTGATGAAATTTTTACAGTCATATTTCGGGCATATAAATCGATCAAATACTCAGTTTAATCAAAATCGTTAGAACCGTTTTTGAGAAAATCGAAAAAAAACGTAAAAAGTCATTAAATAAAGTACCCCCTCCCTTTGAGCAATTTTGATGAAATTTTCGCTGTCACATCGCGGGCATATACCTACACTAAATACCCAATTTCGGGTTCCCACGGTTTATAGTTTTTGAGCTAGTCTGTTCACATACACACACACACAGACCATTTCGCGGGACTTGGTTATTTCGACTCAGGGGGTCCCAAAACATGTATTTCCGTTGAAAACCGGAAGTCGAAAATTTTCACGATCGCAATACTTCCACTTACTATATATTTCATATATAGGTAAGTGAAAGTAAAAAATCTGATAAAATATCTTATTCTTTTTCCAGATCAAGATCTGGGATACACGCGTGCTAAAATGTAGCGGGTTCGTGGTTTGGAATAGGCTGGCCTATAGGTTTTGGAATTTTATTTCCTTATTTAAAAAATAATTTTAAAAGAAAAAAAAACGTTCAATTATTTTTATATTCGAATACTTTTAAATTAATTTTAATTTATCATAGCACCTAATTCCTTAAATTAAATAATATTAGGCATTACGTATATGAATAAAAAAATTGTCATTAATGTAAAATGTCCGTCATTAAAGTAAGCAATCAGATGGAGGGTTAAATTTCTCCATTCAAATGTCGCAATATTATAATTTGAGGGAAAAAGCATCATCCTAAGGATGAGATCATATTGTTATTGGTGACGTCAGCTTATCTTCAAACTGTTTTCTTCTGTGACTCAACCGGGCTGCCAGGCGCAAAGGGACAGCGAGGTGATGTAATATCCTCTAATTAGGTGTTAGGCACGAATGATCTTAAAATCGTTAGCTTAGCAATCAAGAGCAAGACCAATGAATGATCTTTCAGAAAAGGGTGAAAGGAAAAAGGAATTGGTGGATAAGAGTCAGTGCCTTCATATGTATATGAGGAAATAAATTTTATAATGTTTACAAGAATCCAAGTAAAATGTAAATATTTGGTGAATAAAATGTAAATATCTCATTCCAGGAGGGCATCAATTTCATAAGCTATTATTGTACCATTATATCATATTATGGTGTTTGATTAAAGTTTTTGGCTGTGGAGCGAATGTGATCAATCCACTAACATTGATTATTTTAGTGATTTAGTAACAAAACAAACAATGAGAAAATTGGAAAATTTTTAGGGAAATTTTCAGAAGAGTAGTTTTATTTCGTAAAATGATTTCTCAAGTCATAAGATTGTTATGCATAAGTGTATAGTTTAATTAGGTGTTATTTACATATTTGAACATCAACATAGTATACTATATTCATATTTCAGTCTTTAAAATAAAAAAAAAAACTTACAATAATTGCTAAAATGTTAACAATATTTATTTGTGGTTTGCCATCACCTCTAGCCCAGAGGCTCCTTAATTCTTTGGCAATAATTATTTCCTTTTATTAGGCATTTATTTTTAAGGAAACATAAAAAGTTATTTAATGATCCTTAAATTTCCACCATTATATGCATGGGTAGTGGCCATTTCGATTTTTTAAGTAGTCTAGAACAATAAGGGCATACTTTAGGTAAATACTGCCGATGTCTGTTACCTACCAACATAACGTAACATCGATAAAGCCAAAATTCTTGTTCATATTAATTGAAATTTATTGTATAACATTAAAAATTAAATCCTGATTAAACTCCATTATTACCCTGTAATATCTTATATAAAAAGAGATGGAGTCATATCAAAACTTTGGAGATTAACATGTTAAGTTTTAATTATATTTAAATAATATTTAAAAAAATAAAAATATCGAATGGGTATAGATCGAATGGTTCGAATCATGTATCGAAATGGTTGAGAAGTATAGAGGATGAATTTATCATAAAAAAGGAACTTATCTTAAGTTCTTCAACAACACATAGTTTAAAATAGATTGCTCACCTATGCAATTTGAAGAAGAAAAAAATATTTACCAATATCGAAGGTAATTGTTGACTGATAATAAAAAAATTGATAGTTTCAACTACACAAAAATAAAATAATATGAATTGCATACGACATAAAGGATGCATTCATATTCATTAGGGCCAAGTATTAGTTGACTAAAAAACAAAAAAAAACTAAAACATAAATGAGTTAAAAAAAACGAAAACAATGTAAATAGTAAAAATATATCATCTAATATCAAGATTACATTAAAATAACTGAATATTAATTTTAACAACCTTCTGAGGGCTTGAAACAGATCTAGAGCCGGCCTGACTTCGTAAGTCATCGAGAAACAGGAAAATACCGCACATAAAAATATAAGAGCAATTAATAATTTTTTAAAAGCTAAAAATATGGGTTTGTTAGATATCAAAAATATAAGGAAAACATATAATTTTTATAAAGACCCGCACATGAAAATATAAGATTAATTAATAATAGTTTGAAAAGTAAAAATCTGGCTGTATTAGTTTCCAAAAGGAATATTTCACCTTTGTCTGTACAAAAAAAAAAAAAAAAATAAAAAAAAAAGAAGAGTATAAAAATTATAAACATCCAATTAGAATATATAGAATATATATAGAACGCCTGATGAGAATGGTCTGGTACGTTGTAAAAAAGGTAGGTAAAAACTTATTTGTTGGGTATATTGTGATCAGCTTACAAGCATACGCCAAAATGTTGAGCAGAGTGTAGCTTCAAGCTCTGAATCTGAACGAGGTATAGGAGAGCACTCATAGTTCCTAACTCCTTAACTGTTGGAAGATGGTCGCAATTGACAAAGAACTTAGGTTTTTTGATTAACTAAAGTATCTCGTTTTACTATAAAACTATTTCATGAACTGGATGAACTTTTTATACATTTTACGCTTTCTGTAAAACTTTAGTTTCTTCATTTTCTAAATTTTTATCACAAAAAATACATGTTTCTAAAAACTCAGTGTTTAAAGTAAAATTTAATTAAAATCATTTTAATCTATTAATAACTATTTTTATTTCATTGATAAAAAGGTGTCTCAATATGGGATATCCCATATAGTAGGAAGTAATGGGTATCCCATATTAGGGGATGTGGCTTCCTTTTTTTTTTAGAGGTTATTGTGCTTCAGTATGTAATAAAAAAAAGAAAGCAATTAGCAAATATTGTAATGAATTATTCAACGTTTAAGATAAAACAATGATTAAGGGAATTCGACTTACCTTGAGGCCTAAAATATCAGGTCAAAATAATCACGAAAAAAGTTTTTGAGCCCCAAAACAACACTTCACTGAATATAATCCAACAGGATGAGAATGTATAACAATGTGACAAGGTTATGTGCCAATGGGAAATTAATCTTAAATTTTATAGAATAAAAGCGGGGTTGCTGTACAAACTATATCCAGAAACCATATATCCCATACTAGGCAACCATTCCATAATAGGGCACTTTCCCCTACATCTTTACATGGTCCTGAATCTTACAATGAATGATGAATGTTTTGAAGAATTAAAACGTTATTATAAAATAATTTTTTTTTTCTTCAAACTTAAATGTTAAATGTTAGCAATTGCGACAATCAGCGAATGTGTTGTTTTCAATGAATTAATACTTGAGGCATTTTGGGCATGATGAAAGGAAAGTGCCTAGCAGCACTTACTTCCGGGCTTGATACCTTAGGTGAGCAGGTCTCTCATCCAGCTTCTTTAATTAATTTTGAAATTACTAAAATACATCCCCAAAATATTGGTATTAAATCAACAGCTTATAATATTCTATTTTGTTAAAATATAAACTTTAGTTTGATGCGGTTTTTTACAATGAAAAAAAACCTGGAGTTATATTTGTACAACTTTTCCATTTACCATTCACTGTACCTGATGAAGATTTTTTTTTATGTTAAAATCAGTTAAGCCTCATACAATGCTTGCTGTATAGTATTAAGGACCGTCATGGCACAACACTACAACACTAATATAGACTAAGCCCGCACAACGTTTCAGTTGTGCTGGTTCCAAGTTACATGGGCCTGGCTGGTCCTGTACTGAGCATGAATTCACATAGATCTCCTCACCCCTAAAGTTAGATCCAAAGGTTGAATGTATCGATACATAGGATGTAAAAATAAACTAACGTAATATAGCAGATTTCATGGTTTTTGCTGATCTGCCTCTCGGGAAACATTCATCAGTGCCTTTTCCCAGAAGTATAGCAAGGAATAAAATAAAGATCTTTGCTTCTCTTACTAGGAAGAGGGAAAAGAGCCTTCTGTTACTTCGCCTGGAAGGATAATCCAATACAAACACCCATTCACCAAAATCCTGTGAAAAGAAGCGCTTGGTTCAATATGAGAGAAATCAACCGTAACCGATTTTGTGTAGTGTCTATTGTGTTCTGTGATGTAAATAACGCCCCTTAAACTTTATTTGTTGCTTGCATCTATAAATTTTACAATTATTTTTAGATTTATTTTAATTCATATTCTCATTCGAAAATGTCGAGAAGGTCATGCTATAGTCCATAAACATTATATTTCAAACTAGCATTCCCCATCGCGGCTTCGCCCGCGAGCCTTTAAAATCAATTCTGTGACCATTATCTTGGTATTGATCTAATATAATATGTTAACTGATGTTAAGGAGATTTAGTAGAATGTTGGAGAGGGAAGCTGCCGGCTCGGTAGAAAAGACGGAGACGCGCAATGGAGAGAGTTCACTAAAACCGCCGAAACAAAAAATGACTTACTCGTCGTGAACGCTTCATTTTTCGGCTGTAAAACATGGTTTTCGACGCCCAATAGGGCCTTTCGAGTTAAACTCGTCGTATCAAATTCTTTAAAATGAGTCCTAATTAGATATATTTTCTCGAAGTTCGAAAATAGATGTCCGTTAGAGTTAAACGACAATTTCGCCATTTACATTTTAGATATTCTTAGGGGTTACATTTTTGATATTCCTTTCTTAGTGGTTACCTACATCGCTTTTAAAATCTAAATTCCGAAGTTTCTAATCATAAGTAGTTTTTGCTCTGCGTTGATTCTGTCAGTCAGGACAAAGCCTCTTATACATATGGAGAAGTATATATATATGTAGTAGTATATATATATGGAGAAGTATATATATATGGAGAAATATATGGAGAAGAGATCGAAATAAACACGCACAATCCCCAATCATGGGAATCACAGTGTGCATAAGTTGATTACCACTAATCTTATAAATAAAGTTGAAATTCTGTTTGTTTGTTCTTTATAGAAATCCATACCGTTTGTCCTAAATTCTCCAAATTTCGCTTAGTGGTTCTTTGATACCAGGTGCGAACACCTGTCTATATTAAAATTGCATAACTTCAGCCAATCTCATGGTATATTCTTTATTGTTAAAAAAATCATCATGATCTCGCTTTACAATGGGTTTTTTTTACGAAATCGACAGCCGAAAAACAGCCTAAAATATCATTTTATACATTTTGAAGAGGCCAACAAGGCCCGGTAAGACCGTCCCTTGGTAGGCGTCGAATTCTGGGATTTTTAAACCATATGTTTTTTTTTTTTTAAATTACAATACGTTTATTTACATGTATGGTAAATTTATTTTTTATAAATGCCTCCTAAGAAGCGAGCTTCAATAGGAGTAGTGAGCTCAAAAGCTAAAAAACAACGTCAAATACGAGCAGCTGAAACTCTCGACGAACATCAAATTAGGATTCAACAACAGAGGCTTAGACAGGCAGAATCGCGGGAAACTGAGTCTGCCCAGGAATACGAGGCCCGCTTTGAGTCGAAAAACAGGCTTAGGCAAGCCGATTTGCGAGAAGCTGAAACTGCAGGCCAATATTTCTGTTTGTTTGTTTGTTTTTTATAGAAATCCATACCGTTTATCCTAAATTTTCCAAATTTCGCCAATAGTTCTTTCATACCAGGTGCGAACACCTGTCCATATTAAAATTGCATGACTTCAGCCGATCTTCAGCTGATATTCTTTATTGTTATAGAAATCGTAATGAACTCAATTTATAATGTTTTTTTACGAAATCAACCATTTCATTAGAAAAATGAAATTCCCCGATCGAACCGGGTTATACAGCTTAAAGATGAATTTCTGTTAGTTTGTTTTTTCTTAATAAAACTCCATACCGTTTGTCCTAAATTCCCCAAATTTCGCTCAGTGGATCTTTCTTACTAGGTGCGAACACCTGTCCATATTAAAATTTCATAACTTCAGCCAGTCTCTGGGTATATTCTTTATTGTTATAAAAATCGTTATGATTTCACTTTAAATTTGTTCACGTTTATTAGAAAAATGAAATTCCCCGGGTGAAACCGGGATATACAGCTAGTATTTAAATAATCAGTAGCCATATTTTATGTGAATGTCTATTTTAATACTATTGTAACGTTAAATCGATATTCAAATAAAAAACATATGGTTTAAAATCTCAACAATAGCTTTCCGTTAGAGTTAAACTACAATTTCGCCATTTAAGCCCCTTAGGGGTTACATTTTTGAAATTCCTTTCTTAGTGGTTACCTACATCGCGTTTAAAGTCTAAATTCCGAACTTCAAGTTTCTATCATTAGTAGTTTTTGCTCTGCGTTGATTCTGTCAGTCAGGACAAAGCCTCTTATATATTTAGAGATTATTATCTGGTTTATATTAAGGAGAATAGAATCATTTCTATTTGTTATTACATTTATTTTCTACTAGCTGTATATACCGGTTCCACCCGGAGAATTTCATTTTTTAAATCTATAAAATCTATAAACTGAGACTTTTATCGACTCAAACGGTGGATTTTGTAAAAACCAATGTAAAGCCAGATCAAAACGATTATTATAACAATAAATAATATACCCAGAGATCGGCTGAAGTGATGCAATTTTAATATGGACAGTGTTCACAACTGGTCTGAAAGAACCACTGAGCGAGATTTGGAGAATTTCATCTTTATATACATAGATTATAGCTGTATATCCCGGTTTCACACGGGGAATTTCATTTTTCTAAAGAAACGGTCGATTTTGTAAAAAAAAACGTAAAGTGAGATCATTATGATTTTCGTAACAATAAAGAATATCAGCTTAAGATCGGCTGAAGTTATGCAATTTTAATATGGACAGTTGTTCGCACCTGGTATCAAAGAACCTCTGAGCGAAATTTGGAGAATTTAGGACAAACGGTATGGATTTCTATAAAGAACAAATAAACAAACAAACAAACAGAATTTCATCTTTATTTATATAGATAAGATATTTAATCGTTAGATACCAATATACGAGTACATCTATTGTTCAAAGTAAATTTTCCTTAATTGTAACCAAAAATAACATGAAAGATCTGATTTATTAAATTAAAAGTAATGCTACCCTACTTTATAGGGTTGCAAAGTGCAAAACGTACTACATCCATCCCTGGTAGACAAAAAATAGGTACATTTTCATTTTAGCCATTTATAGACAGAAATTTTACCTAATCAATTCATAAAACAGTAAAGTTCTCTTTTCCAGTGAAAAACTTTACTGCTTTAAAACATTTAAAAAAGATCAAATACTAGAAACAACAATAATAAGAAACTTAGATTACTACTGCGCACACAAAGTTAAAAACACACAAAATATAGAAAATAAATGAAAATTGATATTGTTCATGTCTCAATAAAATAATTACTTTTCATTTCGATGAAACGTATATCTCATTTTGTGTTTGCAGGACCTAAATCGTATCACTGGTGTTTGGTCAAAAGGGGTTAAGTCATCGAATGTGAAGCTCAAACGATTTACCAAGCTACTGAAAATCATTATAAATTCTTTCTGATTGTATTTCTTTATTCCAGAATAATAAATGGAACTATTTTATTTCAACAGAGACTGTAATAAATTATGAATAACTAATAAATTATAGTCAATTATGTTTTTTAAGAAGACGAGACAAAAAAAAAAATTATGACTAAAGCCCCTTTGCCCAAACATGAACGGTATATTAGTATTAGTTTATTAGTATTAGAGGAAATTTATAATCAATTTGGAATACTGGCACTGGGGAATCGGCTTTAGAAAGAGTGGATGGTATATATATATATTTGTATGTAGTTTCACCTCCGTTAAACGGAAGAGTTGGGGACAGGGTAATTTTTCCGTTGAACGAAATTATTTTTGGGCTTTCTCAGGATTTGTTAGAAGGTAGAAACGAAAATACCTTAAAGGGAAAAGTAAGCATTTGGGGAAATCACCAGAAACTATTACTATTCGCAGAAAATAGTATTAAGCTACAATTAATAACAACAGAGCATAATGATCCCAGGATTTGCAGATCTAGAAATTTTTCCGGCATTGAGAGGGGCTTTGCCCATTTATTGCAGACAAAACTCTGTTAAATAGAGTCCGGCATGGGAGGTGAATTCTTTCTCTGAGATAACTAGGAATAACGAAATTTACTCTAGCATTGGACGAGGAAAAAAATCCTTAAAAGGATGTTCAGTGCACTTGACTTCGTATTTTGTATGTAAGGCAATAGAAAAGGCATTGCTGAATCGACTCGACCCAGAGCAATAGAACTAACTATACATAAAGCACGGAGAAGCAGCATAGAAAACGTGATGACCTGTAATTGGAGCAGACTCCCCTTTTGAATTTGATAAGACCTGCTGTGACTGAGTAAATCATATAAAACCAGTATTTACTACGATGTGACCTTCGAAAGTAAGTATGATCATCTAATTTATTAAGAAATCGTGGCTATCTTAATGGTCCTTCCTCTTCTCATTGTCTTTAGCATGTTGACGAAATAAAAGTAATTTAAACATACATTTTGTATCTTTATTTCAAACAGAATTTAATCGGTCAGTTGGTCATTTATGAAATTAATTTAAAAGGTGTGTTTATGTTAAAAAAAGATGTTAAGAATTAATAAGCATAAATTAATGATTCTTTGTTACGCAATAAGGGATCGCTTTGAATAAATTCAGCGACGAAGCTCTAGTTATCAAGGAATCAATAAGCACCAACCAGTAAACAACTCCATTACCGTTAACGAGTATCTTGAATAAGGAGTTTTTCAGATGATGATGAAAATAAAAAAATAAATAAAGGTTTTTGCATTTGTTCAATATATAATATAATTAATAATTTAATATTTTAAAAAATTAAATAGAGTCATGTGATGTGCCATGAATAAAAGAAACAATATTTTCTAATGGAATTATTAACATAATACCTATGTCTATCAGTAAATAAATAGAGGTAATTTAGAATTCTAATAAATTTTATAAATCTGTTTTTTATTTTAAAAACTATAAAGCACCATTTTAACGAAATAAAACGTTATAGGTCTAGAGATAACTCTTAACTTTATTAATCATTAACTTTATTAGTAGAATAGAAATAAGCAAACTTTAATTTAAAATAAAATTTTAATAAAACATTTCGGGAAATTTCGTCAAGAAAAGGGAATCAAATTACAATGGGATATAACTGATTATTCAGTCATAAAATATTTTACAACCTTTTATTTACATAACATATTTACTGACAAACAGATCTACGTTTCAGTGTTCAATAGACAATTCTAATACATTAAATAGCAGTGCTTTATATAGCAGTGAGGTAATTTAGAATTCCAATAAATTTTATAAATCTGTTTTTTATTTTAAAAACTATAATGCACCATTTTAACGAAATAAAACGTTATAGGTCTAGAGATACCTCTTGACTTTATTAATCATTAACTTTATTAGTAGAATAGAAATAAGCAAACTTTAATTTAAAATAAAATTTTACTAAAACATTTCGGGAAATTTCATCAAGAAAAGGGAATCAAATTACAATGGGATAAAAAAAAGTTATTTTGGAAAATGTTGTCACTGATTATTCAGTCATAAAATATTGCACAACCTTTTATTTACATAACATATTTACTGACAAATAGATCTAAGTTTCAGTGTTCAATCGACAATTCTAACACATTAAATAGCAGTGCTTTATCAAAACACCTCTAACTTTCTTTTAATACTGTACTTTATGGGTTTAAGGAATATCTAATATTTTCTTTAACTTTTCTTACATAAAAAATATTTTGGATAAGTTTGCACATTATTCAGCTATAACATAGTGCAAGGAGAATCTCGTATACTTTTTTTAGCTAAAAGTATTTTTTTTTTTTTGGTTTCTTATTAATCTTTATTACACACCATCCATCATTATTGATACGGAGAGGGTCAACCTGTACCACCGCGCAGTTATCCTCCCTCTCTCACTCTCTCATGTTCTTTTTTTAACTCCATTTGTAAATCCGCGTGTGTTTTTGACAATCAGCGGATTTTATGGCTTATTTCGTATATGATCCTCAATATTTGCATCACGCTGGCTTCGTTAAGCTTAATCTTACACACTTCATTTACTCACATGCCTGTTCTTACAAGACCCATTACATATTTTTAGGCTTATTAGGCTCACTGGCGATTAGGCGCTTTGAGGAAGTGTTACTATCATTCATTTTAATAGGTTATGTTTCCTGAAAATAATACTACCCGTGGAGAAAAATTAACTAACATATGACACGGGAACTTTACTGTGCCAAAACGGGCTCCCTTTTTTTCTATTGGCAACACTGGCAGCAAGCAGCCGCCAAAATACCAAGACCCCTATCCCTTCTAAACAATACTAAGTGTTGTTTAAGGATATTTAAATAAATAGTTTTATGCCTTGAGAGTTTCCAACAATTCCCCTCAGCTTCTTGGCAGTAAATAAATATAAACATGCGCCTTTATTGGGCATTGGAGCTAAAATGGAAATAGGTGTCTAGACACACTTCCCTAAAAGTGTTTGGGTTAGTGACACACTTTTGGCGTATAAACAACTCTATTCAGAACAAATATTTAAATTAGATAAAAAAAAAAAAAAGTTGAGCCATCGACTACCAAAGAAACTGTATTTCTTTTTCATTAAGTTTTAATTTCTTTTTTTTTTTTAATAATAATATTTCTATGATTATATAACAGTTTCGTTTCATTTATTTTATTAATATATAAATTAATGAGTATATAGTAGAGAGGATACATTTTCAACTGTGAGTTAGCATGTTCATATAAGAAGTTTCTTTTGTAGTAACTTAAACGTAAATGTTTTTGTTAATTGAAGGAAAGGAGAATTTTTCATTTAAAGCAATGGTGATTTAAAATAATTGATTTTTATTTATTTGTTAACTACAAATGAATATAACACAATTTAAAATTTACAATCTGCATATTGCTTTGCAATAAACCGGTTTTACGGTTCAATACAGAAGTAGTAATTAATTTAGTTGGTCTTTTGGCCACCGCATTCGAATTCATCGGGGTGGGCTCTAGGGATTGTTTACGCTCTTTCTAAATTTTCTTTCAGTGGGCTATTGTTACAGACCAGTCTTTGGAGAAAGTTAATGTAGTTATATTTGGCAGTTACAAAAACTGTTGGAATGTTTAAAACCTTAGGTCTCACTTTACTTTGTGACCATTCCAAAGGATTCGGATACGTCCATCTACTTCTTGACATAATTAGCCCTTTTCCGATTTCTATTATCAACGTGATTCAGAGATGCGCAAATACGTTATTCTAGAATAACACGTCGTGTTATCGGATAACTACCATTGGCATTTAATTCTGTTTTTCAACGACTGAGACGTGTAAATGATAAGAAAAGTTTGTGATTGCCAAATCACTGATGTTGAGAAAAAAAAATCTATCATATGTTCTAAAAATTAGTAAAAATATTAGGGACATGCTCAATCAGTCTCTTTCAATATTTTTTTCCGGCTCCCACTGCATTGTGTGAAGACATTTTTAAAACGACTTATTTATTTTCCATGGTTGTTTAATAATTTATTTCAGCTAATGAATGTATTTCAATCCTGGGCGTGTGCACCAGAATTTGTTATTTATACTTGTGAATTTGGAATAGAATATGCGTTATAGGCTTTAATGTAACAACTTGTATTCTTTGAGTCACGCTCAATTTATGTTAGCATGGCTTGTTGTTTGAAATAAAAACAATAAATAGTCTTTGCTATTTAATAACTATAAAAATATTTACCATTAAATTACAGTTGTCGGCATTATTTACAGTTGATAATACATTATAAACGAACAGATAGCTATTTAATTGATTCTGGATAACTAATATTTTATTTCACAACTTTGACTATTAGGTATTGTGAACAACACGGCTAGTTACCGTGGCAACACTGGGATAACATTGAATGAATAAAACATGTGTTAATTTTCAATTAATTAGTTTAGAGGCAAGCTACAGCACGTTCTGCTCTATGTTGTACGTTAATTTAATGCCTTTATACTGATATCATGGACTAACACACTATTTCTACCACTATTGCTTCGCTTTGCATGTAAAATAGTTTGTATATTATTGTATTCTTAGATTTTAACTCATGTATATATGCTTAGGTTATTCATTTCATTTCTTTGTTATCATTATTTATTTTATATTTTTAAACTAAGTATAACTGTACATATTTTTGTAGATTGCATGTAAATAGTATTTTCTGCTTCTTAAGAAGAACCAGCCCTATCTCCCTGAACATTGCATGGAGCTTGTTTCACTTAAGTTTATATTACATCTGGGTATGAGATTTTCTTTTACTTTTACTATAAACTTAAAATTAGGGCTTCATAAGCCAGGCACTAAACAACAATATAACCATCTACCATGCCTACGGTTATAGTATTTGATTCAATAATTATCCATAAGTTCACTCAGAACATTTAGTAGATATCATTATGATGCTAGATAAAGAAAAAAGAATAGTAAGACTGCCTCATTATGATTATAATTATATCAAATGTCTTCTGAAGAAAATACCCAAGAAACGCAATATCCATAACAGTAAATAATTGTAATTGTTACAAATAGATGATTGATAAAATAAAGATAGTTTATTTTTTTCTATCAATGGTACGTACATTTAACAGTGGTAATTTTTCATCATTTCGAAATATATATTTTTGTAGAAACTGGTTTCTTGTGTCAGGAAAATATGGGCAATACAATATACAATATGCGTTTTAAGCTGTTGATTACTTTTCTACAGCACATTTTTCATCACTTCTAATGACAAATTTAGTATTGTTATAAAATATTTTCAAGCATTCAGGGTTTGCTTAGAGTACTTAATTTTGGTATGCTCCTACTTATTTTCAAACTGCTTTCAGGTTAAGGGTTTGTGAAATAACAGATAGTTCTATAAATTGGATTATAAATTGTGTTAAGAGCCCTATCCATATTTTTGACCATAACTTTTTATTAACTCAAGCAAACGTTTATTGGTTTAAAAAACTCAATTTATCAATTTATTTACAAAATATAGTAATAATCGAAGAGGCTTATCTTTCTAGGTCATAACTATATTTTGATTTTTGTGCAGATGCTTCATTAAATGAATATAAATAATTTAAGCTACAGAAGATGCTATAATAATTAAATAATTAAATTATAGTAAATGATTCTTTATGCCATAGGATTGTCAGCACAAACAATTTGTAAATAAAAAGTGCATATGCAGATCGCTAGACTGAACCCTGAGAAGAATAAGCCTCCGTATATACCACTTATCAAGGTCAGGACAGCCCGAGTTGTAGATTACATATTAATTTCCATGAAGGTTCTACTCATCCTTCTGTTAGCCGGGATTAATGCCAAATTGTTCTCTATCTAGGTCACGAAGTGTCTGGAGGCAGGATCCTTTGACGTCAGATCTCGAAGGATGAGAACTACCCAGTAGTCTTCATCGGTCTGAAGTAGTCATTAATGAAACCGTGATAAATGTAATGATAACTGCTATTACTAATTAATTTACCATTACCCAAGACATGAAATATCGAGGAACGTCTTTTCTGTGATTCCATAATTATCACATAATTACACGCTTTAACCGATAATCAAATATCTGAAATTTATAGCTTTCTTGCGAGAAAATGACTTAGAAAATCTTCACTTCGATGAAGTGGCCTAATAGACGTTTATGCAAAGCTTCTTGGTGCAAATGGTGCAAAAACCAGGTGAAAAATAAATCAAACCAGCTGCATGCAGCAAACAGGAAAGCGGTAGCAGGAGTTAAGTTGTGCAGAGGTGGAAAGGCTTCCTAAAATCTAAAAGTGTTTATTTCTTCATATTCAACAAAGAGGAAAGATGCTTATGAAAACAATTAATTTAACTTTCCTTCATTTATCTGTGGCATAGGCACATCGTTCACACTCTAATTATGTTGCCAGTTTAGGTTAACTACAATTAGCTGTCTGAATTTTTTAATTATATTATTTTTCGGGTGATTACGCGTACATGTTACTAATGCCTTATTCTTTTAGGACCAGTTACCTAAAGAAGTCTGAAAAAAAAAAAATGATTCAGTTTTCTTTTTTCAAATAGTAGGTACTCTATTTTTTACAAAATGAAAGCTATTCTTTCAAAAATCCAAACCTTCCAAGCTAAAATCCCTGAGCTCATTTAAAATTATGGGTAAGGTGGTATTAACCATAAACCAAGGGTTTCCCAACAGCCAGACTTAAACAACTCCTTCGAATACAGAGCTTCAATTAAATACACATTTTATATACATTCGAACATTATTTTACGTACGGCAGAATTCTTTGAACCTGAAAAAAACGGAGGCATTTTTCTTCACTATCAAAATCCTTCGTTAACCTTTGAGCATGGAAAGAAAACATAAAAATACTCCATTCTCGCCTAGTTAATGTTGATTTCACTATTTTATAAATTTAAGAAATATTGAGGTACTTAAAAGAAACAATATGAAAAAGCTTAAAGAATGTATAGGATGAGATTTTCAAGGACGGACACAAGTAAGGAATGCCAAAAGGAAGTACCACGGATTGTAAATTCTTTTGTGAATGAGGCAGTTTCTTTGGAAGGGATGCATAGGTTTAAGATCTGGCATTTTGACAACGAATAGAAGAATATGGTGTAGACCAATTAAGGGCATAAGGAGGTTTCTTGTTCTAAAGGTTTAGAAAAGACACCTGCATAGGTATAAATAGTTATCAAAAAACGAGGTGGGGCCATTTCAATTCAGCCTAGCAATTGCAGACCTGGAGCGCCTGGGGACACCAAAGATATATTTAATGAAGCAATTCATTAATGTCATCAATCTGATCTTATTGATGCCAGACTGTCAAGGAGCTGATAGGTTTTTAGGAACTGTTAAAGGGGGGCAATGGATCTTCGGGTAATATAGGAAATATGGTTATTCCTTGGCAAATGCTGGTCAAAGATCCCTTCATGTTTTCTGAAATAGAGGAGGAAATGGATAGGTTGCTTTCTGAGGAAGAGTAACGGGTAGTAAGGAAGGGATTTAATAAGATGCTAAGAACCGATCAGAATGGCCTTGGTTTTTCTGCGGTCAGGCTCATTCTCATATTCGTTTTGAGAATATAATGCTTATTGTGTATCCTACTTGTGGGTCATATCATAATGTCATAGGAATCAAATGTTCCCAGTAAATCCCTATCAATCAACATCTAAAAACCACACCCAATTTTTCATCCTTTCAGGCAGCCTTGTGTAATCACGGTACATCATTTGAACTTTAGAGTAAAAGTAGCTTACTACTATAGTCTCCGAGAACTCGTAAGTAAACGCGAACGAACAGAGAATGAAAAGATGAGAGATAAATAAGTTGATAAGACAAGATTGAGGCTGGAGCCGGGCCAAGCCGGGACTGAAATGTAGTGTAGAGTGCTAGGTGGTCTACAACGGTGGGGGCGAGGCCTGGACTGTCCCCAGCTGGCAGAGCGGACCCAGCTAGCGGCGACTATTTCTACTCGCGCCTTCCCTTCCCAACCCGCTCCATTACATCCTCGATCGCTTCCTTGCTATCGCGCCCCCCTCCACTACTTGCGCCGATCGCCTTTACCTCAAAGGCCCACACCTTATAATTAACTACCTCATGTCACGACAGTTGGCAGCCTCTTGTAAGATTTCAAATATCATTTTTACGGCACCGTGTCAATAGAACAAAGGCATTCCGGACCGGGATGTCATCTACGAGCTTGTATTTGTTTTGTTTTTGTTTGTTTGCAAGTTTAAATCGGGTTAAGAGAGGCGCTGATCCGCGAAAACTGAGAAAAGCAATACAACACTTAATAGCTCTCTAAATGCAGCAGATCAAAACACCCTGACTGCTGTAATATTTTGGAGTAGTATAAGAAAAAATATATAATACTAGCTAGGGTGCCCAGCTTCGCTCCGGTAGTAGTGTGGTAGTTTTAATACCAGAAAAACATTAAAATTAAAGGAAATAAACAACAAAATTAGCACCTTCTTGAAAATTCGGTTTTAATTTCGTATCAATATTCTGCAGGGTCCGCCCAAATAAGGAATGTATAATTTACAGGGGGTTGAAAAGGTAAATGAACAATTAATTTTGCTGCTACTTGGTCGAGTCATGCATCGGTTTTGGTGGTTTCTGTGATTCTGAATCCTATAAGCCCGTTCCAAGCAGTCAGCAGATAATAATTTATTAGATTATAGTTGAAAAATCTGGTATCTCAGTTAAAAAAATTATATTTCGAGTACAACTTAAGCGCTGACTACTGTGATGGTCCTATTAGATCCAGAAGTATAGAAACTACCGAAGATTCATAGAAACTTTTTTTTTAAGACCTTTCTTATATTTCAACCTCCCTTAGGATATCCCCCCATAATTTGAACGGTTTCTGCAGATCTCGAATCTTACTACTATTACAAAGTGAAAACCAAAATTTCAAGAAGGCACAATTTTTTCATCACATTTCTTTTTATCTTGAACTATGAGGGATGATAAAATCTTATTGAAAAAATGCTATTATTGGAGTTGGTCGCTTTGTCAACTGGAATGCTCATCATACATAGTAATCAAACAAACTTCTGTTTCACAACTACAATAAGAACACTTCAAACTTTTTATTTTCGATTTATATTCAGTCAATTCATGTCTTTCTTTATGTATGATATTATTCGCTCACTGTACTTCTAAGAAATGTTCACTCATATTGCATTAAATTTACTTAAGTATATGTTATATATAGATTAAATGTAATGTGCTGATCATGTATTAGCCTTCTTATTAGAAAACTATTTTTTTAAGGAATCCAATTGGTTTTCTAATAGATTGCAGAGATGTAAAATCATTATTTTATTTTGAAAGCAAAGGAGAAACTAATTATTTTCGCTTAATTTTTTAGTAATTTAAAAAGAACAGCTGAACAAATATATAACCCTCACAAAATGAACTGGGTGAATGAACAATAAACATTGAGTGAAAAGCACCCTAGCGCTTCCTGGTAGTCTGGAGCTCGAACTAAATTTTTCATTCATAAACTCGTTTCTCAATCTCAGAGAGGCTAATTAAA
Source organism: Aelia acuminata (assembly GCA_911387785.2). Taxonomy (NCBI): domain Eukaryota; kingdom Metazoa; phylum Arthropoda; class Insecta; order Hemiptera; family Pentatomidae; genus Aelia; species Aelia acuminata. Next base: position 132,639,828 of record OU426978.1, on the reverse strand, counting down.
TGGTGCGAGAGGCTTAAAATTCCAGTCCTTTTCTCTTCAATTTTACACCCTTAAGTAAAAAACGGAAACCTTCTTCTCCATTACCGGTTATAAAGCTTAACGACAACATAACTTTGTTTTTTAAACTATTTTATTAAAAGATAAAAGATTCGACCACTGCCGGGAATCGAACCCAGGTCCTCTGAATCTACGTCGCAGCGCTCTTACCACTGAGCTAACCGTGAGTCCGTTCCGATGAACGGTGAATGAACAATAAACATTGAGTGAAAAGCACCCTAGCGCTTCCTGGTAGTCTGGAGCTCGAACTAAATTTTTCATTCATAAACTCGTATCTCAATCTCAGAGAGGCTAACGATTAAATTTGTTAATCGTACGTGGAGTCGTTTTTGAGCCTTATCGGCACGCACATTGTACACTTTGCTTTATAATATATATTGATTATAATAACGTTCTTTTGGTGAGAAGAAGGTTTCATCACTTACCTGATACCTTACCTTATTCCAATGCTCAAAAAAATATTTTTTTTAAGTTTAAGTATCCCGATTAAAGAAATTGAGAATAAAATGAACTTATTTTATTTTTGTTTTATGAAATATTCTGCAAAAAAAACTTTTTTTGCTTCACATCTTAATTTTCGTCTGCCAACATTCCTGTCAAGAAGTAAAACAGCAATTTTCACTTTCGTTTTCTCGAGGCTATCTCACAGTTACTAACATTTGAGGATTTTTTATATATTTTTTTAATTTCACTTACCTTTATATGAAATATATAGTAAGGGAAAGTATTGCGATCGTGAAAAATTTCGACTTCCGGTTTTCAACGGAAATACACGTTTTGGGGTCCCCTGAGTCCAAATAACTAAGTCCCGCAAAATGGTCTGTGTGTGTGTTTGTGAACAGACTAGCTCAAAAACTAAAAACCGTACGAAGCTGAAATTGGGTGTTTGTTGTATGTATAAGCCCGCGATGTGACAGAAAAAAATTCATCAAAATTGGTCAAACGGAGGGGGTACTTTATTTAAAGAATTTTGTCAATTTTTTAAGTTTTTCTCGATTTTCTCAAAAACGGCTCAAACGATTTTGATTAAACTCGGTATTTGGTGTATGTATATGCCTACGATATAACAGTCAAAATTACATCCAAATTGATCAATTGGAGGGGGCAATTTACTTAATAAATGTTGTCCCATTTTCAGGCGTTTTTTTTTTTTTTTTTTTTTTTTTTTTTTTTTTTTTTTTTTTTTTTTTTTTTTTTTTTTTTTTTTTTTTTAAATTTCATCAAAATTGGTCAAACCGATATTGAAATATAAGTATATAAATGTGGGAAAATGTGTGAAGTTGAGGAATAGCGTTTACATATTATCAAAACACGTCGATTTCTAATCTAAGTTCGTAAGTGAAAGTTGTGTGTTGCGCGCATCGCACCAGATTTTCATTAAATTAGTAATGTTTCTATTACATCCATAATGGCAAACTATGGTTAAGCAAGAAGGCAGTTAAGCATTTAAAATACAATTTGTTTTATTTAATAAATTTTAAGTTGATGAATTAATTCTTTTTGTTAATTAATTTTATGTTATTATGTTAATTAATTATTTTTCTCCTACATTCCGGAGATTAGTTATCCTATTATTTTTATTTCACCTAAAGCTAAGTAGCAGTAGTTGAAACATTATTTTCTCTCGAATATGAAATCTCTCCTTTGTCTTTCCTCTTATATTCCACTAAACAGAAATCTTTAGTATTATAATACGAAGATTCAAGAGGACATGCACTCGTTACCTTGATATATGGCACGAGATAGAAGTTTGGCAAGATCCTTAAATTAATATTTAAAAAATTGTAAGATATCCCGTTTTTATATTCAAAACATGCTTATTTCTTTAAAGAAATGTTTATAGCTCATTTATCAATCAAGTAAATTTTCTAGAATGATAAAATACAGAATAATAAATTAAAGAGATTGCATTAAGAAATTATTAACAAAAGGTGCTACAATTACAGATACGGGTTGATGAAATGCCTTCTGAAATACAATCCTGATCTAAATCCTTTGTGAAACAAAAACCACTCTAACTCTGAGTCACAAGAAGTATAAACAGCTCTGTTGTGACCTTTAAAATCTGGGGTAACATTAAAACAACAAAATGATTTGCTGGTATTTTTCGTACTTGAAAAAGTACGAGGTGATAGGATAATAAAAATATAATCCTTAGTAGGCAAATAAAATATCCCTAAATTTAATTATTTGTATGTATCCAACAACTTTATTTAACAACTTTTATAAAAATATGTAAAAATTAATTCAATTATTTAATGGTCTCAACTCCCTCATCCAACCCCTTTTTTGCCTCCTCCAAAAGATGGCATAGGTGACACAAGCCATGTATCCTCCAAATGGCCCCTAATCAGCTGAATGCGGGTTCTTTGTCCATCCTTCTTTGGAAGGCCAACGGACTAACACAACACAAATCTGCACTGGACTTATATCATCATCGAAAACGAATCTAAGTGGCCCTGATAAGAGCAACTCACCTGACACCACGAACTAAATTTGGAATTTCTGCCTATATAATGCACAGGACGGACCACCCCGACAGCCCATGGAGATACAGCTATACTCGTAAGATCATCATTATACCACAACCATTTACATTTACCTACACCTGGCATTCAATCAATATATTGTATGTATTGGCAGAATATTGTACATGTAACACTACACAATGACACTAGCCACCGTGTATTGCCCGCCAAGATATGTGTTGACATCTTCGATGTTTTGCAATTTTTTCCAACGCTTGAGGCGGTGTTTTATAGCAGGTGGTGACTTCAACGTTTAGCTGGGGGTCACGTTTAAGCACGCCAAGAGGCAGTAATCATGATTACATTGCAGGAGCTTTAGAACAAAAACTATAACTAGCGACTGTAGTATTTTTGGACGTTGCTCAAGCGTTTGACAAAGTCTGGCTCCAGGGTCTTCTCTTTAAACTCAAGACGATATTACCGTACACTTATTAACTTATCCTTCAATCATTTCTATCCGATAGATTTTTCTCCGTCCGGCAGAGTTCGGAAATTTCTTCAATACATCCGATATTGGCGAGTACCCCAAGGTTCAATACTAGCTCCCTTACTCTATATCATGTATACTTACGACAAACCCATTATTACTGAGACATTGACTGCAACTTATGCTGGGGGGGGGGGGCAAATGGCAGGGGCAAAGGGGGGCTGAGACGGAAGACGGGTGCGGGAGTCTTCCTACCCTCATGTGGGAGCACCAGGCTACAGTGCCCCACTCACTGTCTGGTGATCTCCGTTTGCCCGATCCCCTGCAACGCCTACTGTCACCTCCTAGTGGTGCCCCCTGGGGAGTTGTTTTCACAACTCGCGAACGGCAGAGGCGCTGACACGGGACCAGTCCTCCTTGGGCCATGGTGGTAAGCCCCCCCCCCCTCCCCCCCCAACATGCCCTAAGTAGGAGCATCCGTAGGACTTGTTTAGTGGAAAACCGCCTGTCCGGCCCGCTATCCATTCGGGAATTAAGGCGGTGATGCCAAATGGTACCACGGGGATGACGCTCTCCCGGGCGTCACCTTTGGGTAGTGCCAGGACCCCTAGGGGTGCCTGGTGCGGGCGTGGTGGTCGTGGTTACTGAGACCACCAGGCGCCGACCTGTACAGGTCAGGAGTGTCTGTTGGGGTCAGGCTGGTTAACAGGTTCTGTCCCCTTCCTCTCGTTTCCGGCCTGGCATGGCATGGAGGTGGTCGTTGTAGGTCACTGGCGATGTACGATCACCTTCGAGCGTCATGAGCGGGTTCACAGGATTCCCTCTGCATCTTATGCTGATGATACAGCAATTATCACTAAACATCAGGACGCAACACAGGCTTCATTAACTTTACAACATCACTTATACATACTACATACATTCATACATATTTATACATCACTTATAATCTTCAAAATTAAAACTGAAACAAAAATTAAATAAGTACACTTACTTACTCAAACCCATATGGACATATTCCTCACAGATATTCGGCATAGCTAAAAAGACTCACAAAAACTTCAAACGTTTCAATCAAAATTGATACGACTTATTACAAAGGCACCCTGGTAGGTGACTAGCAAAACTACATACTCCATCTATCAACAGTCGACCAGCACAAACGACTCTTTGCAAGCGATTTTTTATTAACTTGAACGGACATCCTATCATTTTAATCAGGAATATGGCTGACATTAGCATGGATACGAGAAGACTAAAAAGGCGCTGGATGAGAGATCGGCTCTCTTAGGTAGCCAAGGTAATTTAATCAAGCCAGGAAGGGGGTGCTGCTGGGTGCTTTCCCTCCTTATGCCTGACATGTCATTATCTCCTATTGCCACCATCCCATTCGCTGATTTTCAGCACCTTGTTGACAGGTGCGAATCAACAATTGATAAAGCCCCACCCCCCCAAAAAAAAAAATGTTAAATAATTATGTTTCTTATTAATGGACTTCGCGCGATATAAATATATATTTTCAATATTATAAAAATTTGCTATTTTTGTATACACATTGAATCGTGAACATATATAGTTATATGATATGGAACATTGCAACAAGTGTTGTTTATTCCAGGCATTATGCAAGCTATTTTTACCTACTTTTCAAAAATTCGTAGTTACCTAAGTACTCAAATAATTTTTTGACTGTAACAAAATTTTACAGGAGTTGGCATGTTGTACATGCTGTTGCATGTAAGCATAACATGTAAAAAAAATGAGATATTTACTAGGTTTATCAGCATGCCAATAATCACATATCAGTACTCTACTAAACAACAATATTTGTTTACCTCAGCAGCCTATCACTGCTTGGATGATATCTAAGTGTGAATTTCGCCTACTTTTTTTATGTGTTTGAGTTCGATAGTTTATAGAAAGATTATTAAATCGTAGGAAGAAATATGTTGAGGAAAAATAAAAAATCAACAACAAACGTTGATATCACTGATACCATGTCCCTAATTGTGGCAGTTGTATAACTAGGGTAAACCGTGCAGTTCTTGACACCCTACATTTCTTTGGTGACTACATTTCTGTGGTGAAATTAAAAAAAATATTTTTTATGAAGGGATCAAATTGAAACTTCCTATAGCTCCTCTTTATCTATCCTTATCAAGACTCAAGAGGTTTTTTAGGGTCAAAAGTTCAATATTTTTACCATATGGCAATATTTATTGTTAAAAGTGCAAAAATTAGTTATTGACACCCTGTGGATTTAATTGTGAAATCTTCCATATCGTTACTTTGTTAAAGTCTTACCTCATAGATGACTTAGAGGATCGTTCAAACATTTGATTCATATATATCTTGAAATAAAATGAGGACTTCTTTATTTATTTCTTTAAGTAAAAGTTGGGGTATCAATAACTGTATGGTTTACTCTATGTTAAATAAAATTTAAAAAAATAGATTTTTTAAAAACGTTCGCGACTATTCCTTACATCGCTTTAGGATGTTTGAAACTTGTATTTTTAGTTAAAATAATATTTGTGACATATTTAAATATTAATATATAATGCTGGGACAAATCTATAAAAAAATAAGATTTTAATAGTGGAAAAAGATAGGAAGGTATAGTTAGTTGATGGTGCAGAAATTGTTGGTAGGCTATTCCCCCTTTAATACTTTTTGGTATGATGAAAAACACTTTTAGTTTTAAGCAGAAAGCTGTGCATTGTAAGACATTGAACAGCAGGAAATCACCTTAGCACTGCTCCCCATAACTATCGTTTGCATTAATTAGAAATTAAGCATAGGGGACGAAATATAGACTTATTGGAGTCAACTCCTTGAATAATCTCCAGCGTCAAACATTAGATTTAAAAATCTGGAATTTTCATCAAAGAAATATAATTTGATTTAAAGGTTTTTAAGAAAAAAAGAAAAAACTGGAATTCTCGTATTGTGGAAATATTCTTCCAAGCGAGATATACGTGTCTTGAACGTTACAAAAGGATATGTCAAAGAAGATTGGGAAAATTGAAAAAGGGGAAAGTTAGAGGAATCGGAGCAGCCTTTAATCTCTGAACAATTTCTGTTCGGTTGTACCGTAAGGAATCTTGAAAAGATGATATTTTTTAATTTTTTAAATTAAGTCTTGTTCGCGAACTTTGTGTCCTGTTTTTGGACGCTGTTTTTTTTTTTTTTTTTTTTTTTTTTTTTACAGAAGTTAATTTTTTATAAATTTCTGGTGTATTAGTCAGTTAATAATATGCACTTGGTCAGGTTTTCATAATGTTGTGCCATTATTTCAAGTTAAAATTATAATTAATGAAAAATAAGAATGACAGTTGATTGTTAATATATTGTTTGCAAATGTTCTTGAATCTCGAAGTTAAATAACAAGGACAGTCTAAAACTATCAATAGACTGGTGGGCTGGATAAATTAGGGAATAAATTATCCTCCACTTTTGCCAACAAAAGGCATAGCCTCCCTAAATAACATATTTAATTCCTGTTTCAGAATATCCTATTTCTTAGCACTCTGGCTTTTAGCCATTTCTGTTATATTATCAGTGCCAAATTTGAGCGCATTCCCTTTTTAAGGCACCAATTTGTATATGCTTTTTTTTTTTTTTTTTTGGACACTGCCTGAAAATCAAGATAATTATGAATTGAAAAAATCCTACTGAACCATTTTAAAGCACACAAAGCCTAGAAAAAAATAGAAGAATGCTCAAAACACCATTGCTCGAAAATTCTCTCCAATTGTGTGCAGATTTAGATCAGAAAAAGGATTTAGTCTGAAGTGTGACGGTAGTTCGATGGATAATTGGCACTCTAAATGGCACGAATTTCTGGGTCAGCGGCTGCCTTTACGCATATTGTTTTTCCAGTAATATTTCACAAAACGGCGAATCACGACTTTTTATCTGACGGTGCACTTGCGTTTTGATAAATAAAAAAAAATAATAATATAATATTAATATTAATATAATAATAATAATAGATAAAAGAACTCAAGTCACAATGAATGAAGGGGTTAGTCAAACTGGACATTAGTATAAATACTAGGAACAAATACATTCTTATAGGATCATTTTTAAGAATTTTAATTAATTTTTACTTGTGTACGAGAGCTTTGGCAACAAACCAGTAGTAGAGAAATTGATTGGGGGTACGATAACAATATAAGCAGGAAATTTTATTATTTTCACCAACGCCTCAAAACAATTTTTTGAGGTCTTCATTGAGCTGTTCGAAGAGTAATTTATTTATTTGAAGAGATGTTCATTAAAAAAGGAGGTCAAATATTTTTTTTAATTTCAGCAATAATTTGTTTTTATCGAAAAATTGTTTAGTTTCTGAACACTCATTGGAGCACATCTTCTATATAGAGTAATAATCTCGTACCTGGGGGGGGACTATTACTCTCTAACCATACATTTTTTTATTTTTGTTTTATGTTTTGGGATATTAGGTTGAGTGAATTAACGAAAATATAAGTTTATATAAGGAAAAATAAAGAAGTTAATCTTTACGTACGCGGACAGGACGCGATAAGAATAGGCCGGGTTATTTTATCTTCAAAAGAAAAAATATTAAAACAAAAAAATTGATTATTTTCTTTAAAATATTGCTTCAATACTGCTAATAGTATGATAGAATTAAAAATAATAAAGTTTTTAGCAGAATTAGGAGAAAAAAACTTTTTTAATGTTTGCAGACTAGAAAAAAAATATTTTAAAGCTGCGCATTTTTAATTCCAATAGTAATTTATTTTTTGATTTTCAGAAAGTTTCAGTTGAATAATAGGAGAGCTCCCCGGTTATATTTCTACCTACACTTTTAATGTAGATCTTTTAGTCAATAAATCATAATGTCTTTGAAATTATAATAGAATTAATTTTACTTAAGACTATTTGAGAAAGAAAAATCTACGTCAAAAACGTACATTCTGGAATATATAATAGAACAGGGAAGCTCTGAGAATAATCTTCATTTAGAAATTCTCTTCATTAATTAAAATTTTTAAAAGGTAATAAACAAAAAACAAAAAAAAGGAACGAAAGGATTAGACTAATGTTGGAATAAAATCGATGTGCAACTTTAAAATAATTTTTAATAATTTTTTTTTTCTGCAAATAATTTTTTTTTATTTGTTTTTTTTTTTTTAATACAAATTTTCTCCTTCATTTCTATTGCATCATATTGGTAATAGTACGGAAATCATCTTTGAATATAATTTTCACACCCTATATCCCAAAATTATTTTTGCCGTATGAAAAACTGAACTGCTATTTTCAGAAAAAAAAAAAGATAAGCTCTGCTGCACAACAAGGCTTATTTCATTAAAGGTTGTGGGATCAAGGCATTTTTTCAGGGCCTGCACACAGATACTGTTTGAAAAAATAAAGCATATGCATCATGTTTAACAACTTTAATTGAAATTGAACAATTTTATTGCACAAGATGCGATTAACCTTGAAAAAATGAATTTCGTAAGGTCTTAAACCTACGTAAATAGATGATTTTTCATGCCTATTTGGAGTAGATTAGGACATTTTGCTTTATATCAAATCCAGCTGGTGAGTATTACGAACGAGTCTGTTGCTGATCTATTCAGTATTTCTCAGAAAGATTTTTCATTCCTAGAATAGGTTTTAGATAGAATTCTTTATATTCGTTCTTATAATAATAACAAAAAAGTCAGACCAAGGTATTTTAATTGAATTTTATTATTAAACAAGTTGGTAATAATTTAAACTACGGTCTTACCATAACTTTATATCATGGTAAGACAATAGTGTTGAGCTTTGCCAACTCAATATATTCTTCTGTGATCTTTTTACCCTTGAGTATAAATCATTACCTGATTTTATAACTTTCGAATATGGGCACTTATGTTATCTTAGGTATTTCACACATTTGAATTAGATATAATAAAATTGGTGATTATTGTACAGCAAAATAAACAAATAAATATTATTATTTTAACAAGTTATAAATATTTGGTCTGCGAATCCGATAGTTATGTTAGTATTTCAGAGTAGTAGTAGTATTTTCCTTAAAACCCCTCAAAAAAGAACAAATAAAATATTCAAATATTTATGCTTCTTTTTATTTTTCCACCTGACCGGACACTTTTTAAAAAAACGAAGGCCTATGTTTTGAACGAGCCGCTCAGCACTTACAGCCGTTTAGCCAGCCGAGCAATCACGACTGTGACTTAAGTTCACGCTGTCTAACTTAATGAGGTTCAGCACATTTATAAAATCAAAAGGAATCATCCGGAAGTATTGGCATATATTGGTTGCATCGTTAACCAGTTGCGTAAATAGCTTTACAAACTTCCCTTTTTCCCCTCTCGATAATCAGTATATCAGGTACCCAAAAGCATCTTTGATTTCTTGGTGTCATCAAATCTGTCCGTTTTCTAAACTTAATGTTAATATAATTTTTAAAACCGTCTATTTTGCAAATTCCATCACTGAACACTTCCCTAATCACTCTCATTTTAAAAACCAGGCCTTTTCGCCCCTTAGACTATCACATGTAGGAAACAAAATATGGCTACATGAAACATTTGCGTCTTTGGAGCAATGCTGTAACATATACTGCAATCATTGATTAACGTTGACGGTATTTAATTATAGTTTGTAATTTAATGTTTAATCTACTCGTAATGGAGTCAAAGCCGGCCTATAAACAATCTGTCAGCCTATCAGTTATACTTGTATAATCCACGAAGCGCCGAACTGCAAACCTGTATAGTCTGGATTATACTATATACATATATATTACGATCGTTGAAGAGAAAAGGTTGGCATGGCTGAGATAGGCACTACGATTAAATGAATGGTAAAGAGCGCTCCTAAGATGGCCAATCTTTTCTATCCACATAAAAATAAAGTATATTATAGTAATCTAGCTTATACACTTTTGCCAGCTCGGCACGCCGCGCTTTGTTTAAAACATTTTATGGCCTTTTTTAGCTTTGTTCATGGCCTGCTTAATACAATATTTTTTCTAAACTCCTCAAACTGTCACATAATTGAGGCATGTAAATGGATAATGTTGTTAGTGCAAAATTATTAAATTTGAGATAAACAAACAAACAAAAACTGGTATCTGGGCTCAAATTTGATTTTAAAATAAGAAAAAATATCAGGGACACGCTTATCATTCATATGAAATGAATACGTGTTTGCTAAATAATTTAAAAATTAATTTGTCCAATCTTCAATTCCATGTTTATCATCTATCTCATTTTTTCTTCGAGTATGAATAACTCAATATAGGCACTAAATAGTAATTCAATTACATTGGCGGTGAATTTCACTCCATTTTTCAATTACATTTTTTTTTTTTTTCAATATTAATCTCATACGAAAGAACCGACAAAGAAAGTAAACCTTTGAATAGAAATTCAAGTACAATAACTGAACGGTCATTTTATCAATACCCATGCTTCACCAGAGATAAAGGACAGCTGGTAATAGTTGAAAACAGAACTGGAGATGCTTAGGAAAACTGAAAGTGTGAGAGAAGGGACACTGCATACATTAGAGCTAAGTAGGCGCTACAACTCAATAACCCACATAGCGAAGGCTTACTCCTTTTTCTTCATGCCCTCTGACCTATTTTTAATGTTTTTCGGAGATGCTTAAGGCAATATTTTAAAAGATAGAATTATGTAATAGTTCTGCTAAAATAAAACCTTTTTTACACTAAAAGTTAGTTTTAAAATTGCTGGTTCCCTTCATTGTCAATATAAATTGGTGTAAACAAGGATCCGATTTATGATTTGAAATGTGCAACGCTATATAAATTAGTAGTAGTACTACTACCAGAAATTTTTAGTAATAAAAGAAAATTTTAATAGAATTTGTAAACAGCAAATCATGTTTTACGGCATTTTTATCTGTCTGCCGACATATAAATTATTAATTTTGATAGTGTTTTCAATAAGGTGGGGGAACTACCAAACTACCAGTCAAAAGTTTAGACTCACCCTTAGTTTTGTAAAATTAATATATAACAAAATTTTATTTATTTAACAACATAATAAATATAATTTTATTTATAATTTGTTTGTTTGTTTCTATAACGTCCCTTTATGCTACTAAGGCTAATCGGACGATGCTACAGTGGGAGTCCTAAATTTTGCCTATCCAGGTATAATCAGGATAGGGATCTTTAACAAGTTTCTGACAACGTAAAGGCTCTGGACCTTCATTTTTATGCCCCATCCGAGGGACGGCATAGCCAAGGATTTTCTACTCCCATTAAAAAATCCTAGGGCCACCCCGGGACGCGAACTCGCGACCTTCAGTATTGTAGGTTACTATGCTAAACACTACAGCACAGGTTACTCCTATTTATAATTTTATTCTAAAGTTAATCATATAATGTTTTAAATGTTACCTCTTGAGTTAAGATGGTGAAAGATATCCACCATATTATACACCTTGAGTTAGAATTATTTTATTAAACTTGAAGATTGTGAATGAAATAAAAGGGAGTCCAAACCTTTGACTGGTACTGTATATATTAGTCAATTTTTAGTTATTGTATTTTAATTTGACTGGCATTAGCAGGGATACGAGAAGACTAAAAAGGCGCTGGATGAGAGATTGGCTCTCTTAGACAGCCATGGCATATAACCCTAGGATGGCCAAGGTTTTTCGCCATCTTAATTTGGCCTAGGTGGACTCCGGGAGCCCACACATTTTTATGACTTGTTGATGGCCATATTTTACTCAAACTTCCTTACAAAATGTCATTTTTTGTTAGTGGGATTACTTCATTAACATTCTTAAAATTGTTTATAATATGATTATTTTTTTCAAAATTTAAAAAAAAAAGGAATGTATCTATTTGCTTATCTTTAAAACGGTTTAAATAACAGAAGATAAGACAATTTTTGTTTTCTATATATTATTACATATAAACAAATAAAAACTATTTCTACAATGTTGCATATATATATATACATATATATATATATTTTTTCCGAATGTTTATTGCAAAAGTTCTTTTTACAAAGTCCTTACTTTTTGATAAATTATTGTACTTCTGTCGTTTTGAGTTGGCTTCCTTTAAACACATGTATACACAATAGCATCGTTTCTTCCCCAATCGTCCCAAAGTTTATGACATAGCGTTCAGTGTGTGTCTTTGAAGTCCACTGAGGTTCTGGCTCCTTTCTTGAATACATGGCTTTACAAGTGAGTCAGCAAGCTCATAAAGAAATAATTTTCTTCTGTTTGAATTATTTTGTTTCCACGTTGGCTGGCTCATTGTAGGCTCACCAGTTTCCCTCGGACTTGTTCAACGGGGGGATACCGCGCGCCCGCAATTACTCTCGGCCATTGAAATTTATTAACTACGGCATAAAAAAAATATTTATTTTTCTTTTTTCCCCAGTTTCATAATCTACAGTATTTTTCTGACAAATACAATTTTTTTCAAATATTCAAAGACCATATTTGGGGAAATTTCGGCATTTGAAAATCTTGAGGGCTTCAGGAATCCCCCCCCCCCCTTGGCCATCCTAGGGTTAATCAAGCCAGGAAGGAATTATTATTGAAACAATTAATAATTCTCTACATTTTTAACTAATTTTTATTACATATTCTATTTTTTATTTTTATTTTTTGTATTGTTTTAGTCTCTACCATCAAGAGTCGATAGCATTATCCAATTTCCCACGAATGTTGGATCTTCTATTTAGCAGCGAACCATTCACAATAAATTTTATATCTGTGAAAGATTTCATTTGTAAAATTAAAGGATCCCTGACATTGAAATATCCTTCGATGAGGTGGACAAATTTAAATACGTATTGTTAGTGATCTCAGACAATAATGATATAAAATAAAGGCAACATTGTCATCAGGTAGTTTTTCTTTGCACTCCAAAAATTGCTCCATTACAGAAGTCTCTCACGCAAAGCCAAGATAAATATATACTACACAATCATTTGATGAATACTATCATGATGAGTATCATTACACTTACGGTAGTGAAGCGTGGATTCTGACCAAAGTGATTAAATTATAAGGAACTGGATTACTGAAAGTAATTAAAAGATCTGGTAGCTTTTCTTGGGAAAAAGCTCCCCGAATGATATATATTCCTTTTCTATGAGTAAAATCAAAGCAGTTGCGACTAAGGAAAAACCATATTTGATGGAATTTTTTGGCCACTCTTATAAATGATCTTTGCCTTACATCACAAATGGTGCTATGTTAAAAATAATATTGAAGAACAGAAATTATTATTCAACTAGAAAAAATGTTGGGTATTATCAGGAAAATTGTATGCATATTTTAGTGTTAAAATAGGCCAGATAATTACCAATGGGGAGTACATTAGAGGCATTAGAAGAGTTAGCGTATTTGGGTGTTATATGAATAGGTTCATTATTTCATTCAGCTGTTTTGGCGCTGTGACACGTCGGTAGAATATAATAAATGCTGGAACGGTACAATGGGTTCCAGCCCCTGGAATGAGCTAATTAGAGCTCCCGTAATGACTATGGCATCATTAGTGTCTACAAAGGTAGCAAATAATTAACAAATTTGTTTGAGATTCATTGATCCTAAGCAGGCCAGAGCTGTTGGTATAGGACTTTATTGTATATTCATCCACAATCCTTTTTCCTCATTATTGCGTATTTATAACAGCAAGAAGAACTGTTTTTAGAATATAGTATTTTCTTTTCTCCTCGGATTCGTGAACCAACACCTAACTCATATTTTTATTAGGAATCCAGTTTTTTATAACATAAATCGAAGAAGTGCAAGTGTAAACTGCATCAGAGCATAAAAAAAACCATATATCGAAACTAGTATTGTATTAATGTATTAAAAAATGTAAACTAGTAATGTTAAGTAAAAAACCTAAACAATATTATTTTTAGCAGTATTCATTATTCAAAATTTGCTCTTATGGTAAAAGAAATATTTTTTTCACCAATAACGACACACCTAATGGGTGAAGCCAATAACCTCTTCTTAATACCATATTGATGATTATTCTCCTTGAATGAAATATGGAGTTAAAACGTGGTAATTCAAATTTACCCACGTAAGTAAAGATTTATATTCTACAACCAATTAACAGACCAGGTTTATGAAAAATTATGACAAATACAAGATTAAATCATCAAGTAACGTCAGGTATTTATTTAAAATTAAAGTTTACAATAAATAGGAAATGAATCAGATTTCATCCAAGCCTTCTAGTTCCAACTATAAATTATTGTGGAAAATTTCAGAACCGTATCTGCACATCACGTTTAAATACAAAGACAATCAAAAAACCCGCACGCCTCGATATGTTTTATATAAATATTTAATATATTTTTATAACCTCATTCCATCCATAATCCTTCTGGTGTAGAGCCCCATTTAATGGTGTAGTACGAACTGCACTTGGAACCGTTATTTTCGGTAGGCCTAACTTCCTAACCACATAACGTTGCCTGTTCCGTCTTCCACCAACTCCATTATTATGGGGACCATAGTATCTTCAATCGGGTTTTGCCGACCGTCGGTTTAAAGAAAATGTAGAATATAAAATAAAATACAAAATAAATTTATTCAAAGAATTATAATAATTAAAAAAAAAAAAACATAAATAAATTCGAATGAAGTAATGACTTTAATATCATTACTTAAGTCCTTGATAGGCAATGTAGCATCGTCCGATTAGCCTTAGTATAAAGGGACGTTAAACAAACATCCTGAATTATCGTCTAGAATAACGTTTAATTTATTTTCGTACTATAATTTTAAATCTGGTAAGAGTATTGGATATCGGGTATAAGGGGAATGAGGGTGCAATCTACTTAGGAAGAGAAGAGGCAAATAATTGCCGTTAATGTGAGCTGATGAATATATATTTTTTATTTCTGATACAGGGCTTCTACGGGTAATAAGTTGTGAGATATTATTATACATTTCTTAATAAAACATATTAAGAACTATTTTTTTCATTGACGAAATCCGCGATTAATACCAATCTATTCAGTACGTAAATGAAAAATGAAAATAAACCAAACAATGTAAATTAATTAATTTTAATAATTATCAGTTAATGTTTTTAGTGTTTAGTTAATGTTATTAATATTTTACAAAGATTTCTTACTGAAGCTGTCGTCACGATTTTAAATTGATATCTATGTGCTCATAAAAATCAACAGCTTGAAAAAATAAAGGAAAAATGAACCATCAACGAAATTTAAAAGCGCTGTAAGAGACATGAAACGTAAAAACAAAACAATAAATTTCACAAAACAATATTTTTAAACAGTTTGGCAAACTTTGCCGATACTCTTATACTTCTTGAGAATTTATTTATTTTTTTTTAATTAGAAAAGAGTCACAGCAAGAGAGGCGAGGTCTTTGTTTCAAATATTCCGAGTTTGGCTGGTCCGGCGCTAGCTATCTATAGCCAACATGTCCTGGCTTAAAAAGAGATGACCTCATTAATATTTAAACCCACAAGCACTTAAGCATAAAAGAGCTTCTATTTATTTAAACATTCCAATATTAATTCCTTTTAAATTATCTTGACTCCGAATATCGCAAGTTTTCCACATCATATAATAATTATTAAACGCTGTCAACTCCCACAGATGTATAATCAGTCCGGTAATTTTATAGTTACCAAATTATCTTGATAATATGTAAGTAATATTACTAATACTAGAGCAGGGTCACCAAAAGTATTGGTCCCGCCCCAGCTAATAATCGTCAACTTCAAATGTGCATAAATGTGGTATAATTCTACCAACGTTGTAAGATTTAAATTTCTAATTGCAGAGAAGTGTAATGTGAAAAACTTAAATAGAAAAAAATAACTTGTTATTTTTTATTATATTATTATTATAGAAAGTTAAGATGAATATCATGGTTTCACTTTATGGAAATGTAATAAATACGTTGAATAGTATAGAATAAGTATCTTGTGGCCACAAAGCAAACAAAACACAACATACACCATTTTAGGAAATACTAATTCTGTCATTTTGTAAAAAATTTTAAATTTAAATAACGTGTGAACAGAATAAGGTAGTACACACTCAAAATTCAAATCCAACCGTTACTGTTTCGAAAAAAAGTTTGAATATAAAACTGAGAACACTTATCAGTCTCTTACGATTCGACGTAAAACATAATCAATAACCTATGAATGTATATGGATTTCATTTTTCAATTCATATGAAGCCATTATACTCAGAAACACCTCGTAGTCCCCTAATGTTTTAAGCTTTTCATGGACCCCTTGAAGTCGATATAAATCAAATTTAGTATTTTTATCTTTCGATGAAGAAGAATTAGAGGATGCCATCCCTAAACTAAAAATCGGCAAAGCAGCAGAGCGAGATTAAATTGCTCCTGAATCCATAAAGTATTGAGGGAATAACTTCGTGAAAGTATTTCAAAATTTATTCCCTATTATATGGGACGAGAAAGGGATACCAAAAGAATGGCAATTCAATCTAATTTTTCCAATTCACAATTAAGGGAGTACAAGTGCGTGTTCCAATTATAGACCAATCTGCCTCTCCCCCGTGGTATACAAGATATATGCTGGAGATAAGATTTAGACCCATTGTAGAGACATACCTGCAAGAGGAGCAAAGTGCGTTTAGGACAGGAATGCAGACGTAAGATAATATCTTCACAATCAGAAACGCTATAGATAAGGCATGGGATCGTGATAGGAATATACATCATGCGTTTTTGGGCCTGAAAGTAGCTTTCGATTCGGTTCCTCGAGAGGAAATCTGAAGAGCCCTGAGAGCAAAGAATGTGCCACCTAGATTGATAGAGGCTATTGAATCTACGTATCAGGAACCGAAGGAAGTAGTCCGCCTCAATGGTCAAGAATATAGGTTCTGGAGTTTACGATAGAATTGGGTGTCAAGCAGGGAGACTCACTAAGCCCATTTCTCTTCTTGAATGAAATTGCCAATTGCTGCAAACGACGCAGGCCCCGAACACATATCGGGCAATGGAATTCACTCCCTGTCATAGTCGAGTTTCTCCTTTTTGCTGATGACATCGTGCTTATTGCAGACACCCCTGAGAGACTCCAACAAGCAGTGACTGAGTGGTGTGAGGAGCTAAATCGGAAGGGTGTGACCATAAACTCCGCTACAAGTAAGATCCAGCAAGGTGGGAAATCCCAAGGGAATATCAGGATCTTTTGTAACGATCAGGAATCTTTTTTAACGATCTTGGTAACGTTGTAAAGGTGATCTTTTGTAACGATCAGGATCTTTTGTGGTGTCAGACTTCACATATCTGTGTACCGTGATAAACAGATCCGGGTAAGTGAACTCAGAAATAACGAACAAGATCTCTAAGGCCGATTCGGTCTACTACCAGATCTACTAGTCAATCACCGGAAACAGAAAAGTGAGTCAAGAAACGACTACACCTTTATACGGCCGAGTAACTTCCCGTTCTTCTTTATGCAGCGGAAAGTTGGTTCCTGACTGGGAGGCTGCAAAGCCGAGTTACAGTGGCGGAGATGAGATTTCTAAGAAGGATGCTAGGTAAAACAAGAAGAGACCGCAACAGAAACGACAGAATTAGGGAGGAACTAAAGATATGCCCTCTCCAGAAAACAATTGAGAACCGCCAGCTTAAATGGTTTGGATAAATGATCAAATAGAATTATCGAAAGTAATAAAATATTAAAGTTCAACAAATTATATTATTTCATTTATAATATTTATAAAAATGAATAACTTCATTAGTCATGTAAGGGATTCCGCAGATCAATGAACGTTTTGTAACATAGGTTACACTTTTCGTACTCAAAATATCTCTCAACGGTAATGTACGGACATTTAAATACTTATTGTTATTTGAGTCGCTTTGTTAAGCATGGTGATAATTTTGGTAGCTCTGATAGGTCATTAAAGGTGTCATTTGAAACTGTACATTCACAAAGAATCCCCAAGTAGCCACTTACTCAGGAGTAGTTACATTGTATGTTGGAGATTGTTCTTTATAATTTCAGGAAGAACAATCACAATTAGAACATCCAATAATTGCATAACGTTTCAACTTAGTCCTCACATAAACTAATTTTTTTGTGATTTTACTGCTAAATTTGAGCTATAAGCAACGAAGCTAAATGAAATAGAGGTTTTCGGATAAACTTTTTTTTCGGATAAACTAACTGCACTTACAAAATAATCCAAGTCTCCGTATAAATTATCCACACATACAGGGTTATTGGTATTAGATTAGATCCTTTTTTAGAGGTTATAAATGGCGTTATTTTGGATAATTCTGACCACATATTGTGTGCTACGAAAGTTAATCGTTCTTTGGATATTAATAAATGCAATTTTTCCTTAGAACCATAATTTTTATAAATACCATGCAGGCTCAATTAAAAAGGACTTTTTTAGACAAATATTACAATTGTAAAAACAAAAAATATGGTTCGATGCGCGAAACACAGAACTTTCACTTACGCACTCACTTAGGTAAGAAATTTACGTGTTTTGATAATATTTAAACGCCATTCCTTAACTTCGCACATTTCCCAACATTTATATGCTTATATTTGTATACCTCCATAAGTTATTGAGTATGAGTGTATTGCAAAACTTGAAAGTTCTAAGTACTTTTCGATTCATTATTGCTAATTTTTTTTTTTAAAGGACCTAATTTCATCATCAGTCTACTTTTTTTTTTTTTTTTTTGCTGCTTGCTTATTTATTACTGCGAGTTGATTTTTGTAAATTTGTCGTGAATGAGAATCGATAGGTGTGCTTACGTCTCGTAGTAAAGTGCTCCCTCCGTTAGACCAATTTTAATGAAATTTCGACTATCACATCGCGGGCATATACATACGTCAAATACCCATTTTTATCAAAATCGCTAAAGCCTTTTTTGAGTAAATAAAAAAAACATGTGAAAATGAAACAACATTTATTATGTAAAACGCCCCCTCCAATTAACCAATTTTGATGAAATTCTGGCTGTCACATCGCGGACATATACATACACCAAATTCCGAGTTTAATCAAAATCGTTAAAGCCTTTTTTGAGTAAATAAAAAAACACGTGAAAACGAAACATCATTTATTATGTAAAGTTCCACCTCCAATTAACCAATTTTTATGAAATTCTGGCTGTCACATCGCGGGCATATACATACACCAAATTCCGAGTTTAATCAAAATCGTTAAAGCCTTTTTTGAGTAAATAAAAAAACACGTGAAAACGAAACAACATTTATTATGTAAAGTGCCACCTCCAATTAACCAATTTTTATGAAATTCTGGCTGTCACATCGCGGGCATATACATACACCAAATTCCGAGTTTAATCAAAATCGTTAGAGCCGTTTTTTAGAAAAACGTATAAAATAGAAAAAATTCTTTAAATAAAGTACCCATTCCTTTATACCAATTTTGACAAAATTTTTGCTGTCACATCGCGGGCACATACATACACCAAACACCTAATTTCAAGTTCGTACGGTTTATAGTTTTTGAGCTAGTCAGTTCACACTCTCACACACCACATACCATTTCGTGGGACTTGGTTATTTGTACTCAGAGGACCCCAAAACATGCATTTCCGT
Organism: Aelia acuminata; assembly: GCA_911387785.2. Taxonomy (NCBI): domain Eukaryota; kingdom Metazoa; phylum Arthropoda; class Insecta; order Hemiptera; family Pentatomidae; genus Aelia; species Aelia acuminata. The sequence goes on along the minus strand of OU426978.1, from coordinate 132,620,204 downwards.
TGAAAACCGGAAGTCGAATTTTTTTACGATCGCAATACTACTATATATTACTATATATTTCATATAAAGGTAAGTGAAAGTAAAAAAACTTAAAATATCTCGTAAAAGGCTTATTTATTGAACAAAATGAATGCAACATGATACGAGAGAGAGGTTTTTTTTTTTAATCTAACGATTACAATGATTCCTACCTCTCTAACAGCTTTTTCTCAATCCGAGAGGGCAGAGAGATTTTTTAAGACCAATAAGCGATTCGAATACGCTCAGTTCTGAATAGATTCTCTCCACAGAAGAGGGATGATTTTAAAATTAAGGAGCTCGATAAGTTTGATGTTCCACAACTTTTATGTGTAACTTTTTTTTTGTGGCAGCCCTATTTTAATCGAAGGCGTTTGAACATGACCGCAGCTCACTTTTCCTCATTCATTATAAACCCTCTTGAAACGTTCGTTTGATGCGGTGTAGAAGGGCGAAAAATGGTGATAGTTCGCGCTCGTTAGTTATCATGGTTAGCTCTCTAGTAAAATCACTTAGCTGGATCCCACATCAGATAGATTAGGGCGAAAAATTAGGGAAGCAATAAACTGAGATATGAGAGATGCGAGGGTTCTGTAAAGAGTGCGCCCGACAAGGTCGGGAGTCAGTTGCATTCGATGCTCCTGCTGATATGCGTTGAGAAATATATCGGAGAAGTTCCCACCTACAGGCTCCATTCTTCAAAATCCACTTTATATGAGCGTCAATGGAATGATGAGATGAGATTGAATATAATGACTTTTTTAATTTCCAAGATGACAATCACATACTTCGAGCAGAAGAAATTGAAAATAAGATAAGTGTGGAAAGTAAAATCGTAATAAAATAGTATCTTTCTTAAATTTGATTGGCATTAATCGACAATAATTAAAACATAACGGCTGATTTATAAATTTTTTTTGAGGTTGTTATGTGTAAGTTTTCTATTTTTTGGAATTAAATGGGTTAGGATATTTCTTTCCAAGGTTTTTTCAATGATCCTGTGGATGGTCTTTAAAGTGGAAAAGTAAAACCAATGTTACGAAAATTATAATATTTAAACAATAAAGCTAAATTTAAATTGTTTCTTAAATTTAGAACCCGCATATCCAGGTCGGTGAGGAAATAATTTAAAAAAAAAATGTATGCAAACATTATTCATATGATGTAATGAAACATCACTTCAGGTTCAACTTAAAAATAAAAAAAGGTCTAGGTTGCGTCTGTGTCGGGACGCGTCGCCAAAATTCGAAGATGGCATTGGTGCCTATTATAGCATTGTGCTCAACATATTTTTTTTTTCTGGGCCATATTTTTGTACGAGGCGTCATGCTGAAAATCTGTGTACTTAGTTATAGTTCATCAAAATAAAAAAAAAAAATTAAAAGAATTAAGCTTACAAAACAAGTTTCGCGATGTACTTAGTTAGGCGTATTTTGTTTTCCAAAAATAACTTAAATGATGAATATCTGCATATTGTCTATGAGTATCGTACAAACTTCCGAGTGTATACACACAAATTCCGCTGGTTATTTACAAAATAAAATCAAGTCATCACTGAAATCAACCGAATTATTCTACTGGAGATGAAACACTATTGTCGTATGTTTACTTGTTTGTTTTACATCGGTATATGTAATATCTGAGTTTATATTAGATTAAAAGAAATTTTATTTTAGGTATTCTTATTCACTATAAATATTATTATTTAGAATTATATTTAGGAACTCATTCTGGAGTTTGAAACTAATGTATCCAATATGTTGCTCTGATGTAAAATATTTATGAAGCTCTCCTTAAGAGATAAATCTAGACACAGATATATACCCCTAGACTTCAGAACGGCCCAAGGCTCACCTCAGCAACCGAAACTTGTCTCTCCTGGCGTCGGGCATGAGGAAGGACACGGCCCGTTCGCAAAGCTCCAGCTGACTCCTTCCCTCTGCACCATCTTCCACATCCGCGTCACTCATCCTACCACTGAGGAGTCGCGGAGGCGGCCTAAGATCACACGCACAAGCCGATTTCCATAATCCGAATCCTGCCAACAATTACTCCCAGTACGGATATCATATTCGCGATCTAGAGGTCCACTCAACCGATTCTGCTTAGTGTCTTGGCAGACGACGTTACTCCGATAGCCGTGAACTGATCGCCAAGCTGCCGGCATGTCCCCCACCTCCTTTGTTCTTACCTTTGTCTGAGTGGGGAGCGGGGATGGCCAAAATTAGATAATTGTTTACTAATAGCCAGAGTTGATAATTAAATAACAATGTATAAATCATTAATAACGTTATGAAATATGAACACATGTTACGATCATCAATTGGTCGTAAATAATACCTAAAGGGAACGATTCAAGCACATATTTTAAGAGTCTTCATAATTATAAAAAAAATATTTGATAATGGGATCATTTCAAAACGACATTGTTTATTATTAAATAAATATTTTAATAAACTTTGGATTCAGAAAAAGGTAAAGCTTAAAAATATCCGTTTGGTCAACAATAAAAAAAAAATCCTATTTACTAAACACTTTGTTCGCCTAACTCAACTTAATGCAATATCGAAGTCGTACTGACAGTTATGCAAGACCTTTCACTTCATACTGACAGGCATTTCTTTAATACTGAAAGGGTTGCTCGGAAGGTAGGATCGTTCTCTATTTATCCGCCTAGAACATTTCAGTTACATATGATGACGAAAGCCGTTAAATCGGAAGACAAATAGATCCTTGCATATTGAAGGGATTAAAAACCGGGAATATCCTGGAATATATAAAGAAAAAACATCTTATACGATTCGACATAAAAAATGCATCACTTAATAATACTTTTAAATTTAAATGATTAAATTAAACTAATTAAATTAATGGTCATTCTTGAAGTCTCAATTATTATGTGCTACTTAAAAAAAAAAATAATTTTATTACATTATATTAAATATTATAAATGTTATATGCACCAACGCATTTTAATTAAATCAAATCCTTTTGGAGTTCTATTGATATTTGTGTCTGAAAAGTAACTTACTTAAGATGAAGAAAGAATATTTTTATTATTTAAAACAAATTATGTTTTTATACAAGATTTCGGATTATATCTTTGATGCGTGGTCATAAGGGCTTAAGTCAAAATTTTGAATTTTCCAGGAGAGCAACAGCAAAGTTCAAAACATTGTGTAAAATAAAATTGTTGATATTATTTGTAATTGCTATTTTTACAAAACAATATAGTTTGACTTAAGACCTTAATATCAACCAGTAGCTCTGATTTCGTGCTAAAATATTACGAGATAATATCCAAATGCTCAAATAGTGACTTAAGCCCTTATGACCGCGCTTCAAAGATATATCCTTCCAATCAACATGTTAATTTACATGACTTGTTTGTGGTACAATAATAATAAACATATAACAATTTATTGTATGTGAACAGTAGCAAAAATTAAAAACCTCCATAAAATACTGACAAGTAAGTCTTTTTTAGTCCCCATTTATAATATTATTAAACAGATATGAGAGCCCTTAAGATGTACTTTAGTAGATTAGAACTAATATAACAGAGATGCGATGCAGAAATATCAATAATTCTGAAAATCATTGTGTCCTTCTTAGAATATATGCTATGTGTAACATCATTAGCTTCACTTTACGTACTTACGGGTTTCAATCATAAATGGATCGGTGGAATCGGCATACCTGAAATTAAAAAAAAAGAAGTTAATTATGTAAAATGAGCAGGTTGGATTTCACGTTAATTTTGTGTTAAATTATGTAAAATAAGTTTTATAATAATTATTATTTTCATTATTGATTAAATTACTAAATATAAATATCGGATAATCGCGATTCTAATAATGGAGGAACTTTGCTAAGATTGGTTGGAATAAATCTCTGAGCCCGGTCGGATAGATAATAACCTGTTTGAGGGGTAGGACTATTGTAATATGTGTGAGGTTGAAAGGGTCTTAAGTTTGAAGAGAAGCCCCTGGTGCCAGACTTTATCCAATGCTTGGGCGACATTCAGAACTACAACAGTAGAAAACGGTTTCTCCTTTAGTGCTCCGGCAATGTAGTCTGTAGCTCGGTGTAATTGTTGTGTTGTTGAGTGTGAGATACGAAAACCGAATGTAAGGTGAGGTATTATGTTTTTGTCAGTCAGAATATAAACAAGCCTTTTGTAAATTAATTTTTCGATTTTTTTTTTTTTTTAACAAATTGGAAGGAGACTGATAGGTCTATGAGAGGAAGGATTGATTGCACTTTTGCCTTTTCTGTGTAGCATTGCGGTGTGCGAAGATTTCCATTGAAGTATACAATTATATACTGTCGTAAAAAACTATAGGCATTTGTTGGAGCGTCTCGGCTGTTAATAAATCATAAGCTGAGGCTTTTTCTTTTACGTTTCTGATGTGTTGTGCGTCACTTTAATAATACTCTAAACTTATTTTGATTCTTGTGATTAAATTATTGATAGTGTTAGATAGCGTTCTTGGCTATGAAGTATTATATAATAAATCCTCGTTAAAAATCATTTATTTCTAAATAATTGTTACTCCTCTATGAACTTCAAGATCGTCAGTTGATCAATTTGATTTTGCTTGTGTATTCAGTTTTAGTTATAAATCAAGCGATTTATTGTTCTGAAAGTCGTAAGTTTTAGATATTTGGAGCAGTCGTATGAAGGCCGGTTTAATAAATTAAACTAGATGAATTAAACTAGAGTTACTTTTAAACCACATCATTCACCTGTCCATATTAACTAAATGAAAAAAAAGAAAGAAGATATTAATTGAAAAGTTATTATACTCGTATTAAATTCCATTCCTTTAAAGTGAACATTTATCTCGAAATTTTTGTTCGTATTACGTATCTGAAATATTCTAAATACTTATAAAAAGTTATGAGTTTCTCACAAGGTCAGTAGAAGTCTCTATCGGGAGTAGTTAATTACTAACGTCTTCACAGTAGTTGATATTACAAAGTTCTCCTTTGTAACAATATCACCTCTAAACTTCGTCGATGAAGGTCCTTTCCGACTAGCTACGGTTCTCGTTCAAGGGTTAAATGTTTCGCCATATTGTGTGTAAAATGGAAAAAATGAAATAAAATAATTCTGATACAGAATTTCCTTAGGTCAAATGAGCAATAGAAATACTGACGCTTTAAACTATTTTATTTCGCACGTTTTAGGCATCCGTTCTACCAATCCCCCCTTTTTAAATATTAATAATCGTATGATTTCTCAAATTAAATTAATGGAGCAGGGGACAAATGATACCAGTTACATATAAGAACTTAAAGCAGCATATTGTTTCTTTGTTTAAAATTTCGAAAAAATAATAAAAATAAAGATCAATATCGATTTCATAAAAAATTAATGTAAAAACAATCTAATGAAAATCTGAGATATGAGATCTTTCCAGTTTAATTATTTGTCGAATATACGTAACAGTTATTACATAAATCGTTACATATCTTCAATACATTACATATCGCTACATATCTTCAACGTGACACAGTACAATACGTAATCAAATGTGATATTTTTTAAACTTATCAATTAACTTTAGCATTATTATCATATCTTAATAAATAATGTTATGATTTTTAAAAGCTTTATTCCAAATCATATATTATATTGTTCAGTAATAGCGCCGACAATCCTTGATTCATCCTCGACTCAATAAATTCATAAGTACTGTTTCTTCTTTTGCCAAGAGAAACAAAAGAAAGTTTTTTGCCAAGATAACCGTGTCATTACATTGTCACTCTGATCTCTAAAGAAGTCGATCTATGAATAGAACCGTTTATATTCTTCACATATCTTTGGTAACTCATAATTTTCTTTTTGCTTCCCATTAATTTTAAAACGTTCTTTGATGATATATGTTTTTAAAAATATATTACCTTTCTTTGTTTTATTCGCACTTTATCTTTGTTTATCTGATCAAGATTGAATTCCTTGATTCATTGATGAATCGATTGAATTGATTGATTCAATTCTGTTTGTTTCTTTCAAGCGAATTATTCCTTTTTTTTTTTCATGAATACCATAAATGGATAGCTTGGAATTCCATAATCATAGATTACTGCGGGCCATAGAAATAGGAAGATCAAAAGTTAACATTATTCTAACCTTGGAATAAAATGGGTTAATTAAATATGGTATACCTAATATTTTGTAGAGAATATTGACTTCTTTTCATTTTCAATTTTTTTCTCTAGCTCATTACCTTAAAAGAGACAGGCAATAAACTTCCCAACTAGAATTAACAGGAGTTAACAAGCGGCAAACCCGCACGGCTTCATTACCATGCAGGTCTGTTTCCAACGTTCATTAGGCTACTAGAGTTCTGCACTTCTTCAGTTCACAAGTTCCAGGTGTAGTTAACACTCGACCGTTCTTCATTAGCAGATTACAAATCATATCCTTGGTAATGATAGACACATAACAATAAAAGATAATAATCACAAGTCTTAGCTGTTGTACAACAGGTAGTTTACAAAATTTTAAAATTTTGGGAACTATGCAGCGTGTACAAACCATTACAAACGCCATCGTGGGGAACACAAATACCCCTGTGGTATCAGGGATCTATCTAGATTAAATAATACAACTGAATTTCTCAATATGAATGTAACAGGATGATTTGAAAAATAAAGAACGCGTTAAATACAATTTTTTTTTTTTTTGTCTTCAAACATTTATTCGCACCTGTCAGCCGTCTGCGACAATCAGCGAATCCGATGGCTGCAGCATCGCAATAATATTGAAGGAATGTATGGCATGAAAGAAGGAAAGTGCCCAGCAGCACCTCTTTCCGGGCTTGACACTAATTCAGGAGAGGAGGTCTCTCATCACGCTTCTTTTTAGCCGCCTTCGAACGGGCAAGTCAACCGTAGCCATGTCGTGAATTAATCTGTTGTTATGTCCATCCAATTTAACAAAAAAGCGTGAGTAAAGCGTTCGTAAATATTGTTGGATAGTCGGTTGCTGTAAGTCTGTATGTAGAGTTTGGTTACTTACGTACTTGGGAGCGACCGTAATTAGCCTTAAAATTTTGGATTGAAAAGTTTGTAATTTTTGTAAGTGTGTCTTTTTAGCTGAGCCGAAAATCTGTGAGGCGTATGTCCAAATGGGTTTAAGTAAGTAGGTGTATGTATTCAGTTTTTGTCTAATATTCAATTTAGAAGATTTGGCAAAAAGGGAGTAAAGAATTTTTAAGCGTATGTTCAAGGTCTTCTTTTTCATTTTGACTTGTGGGCCCCAAGTCATCCTTCTGTCGAACAGAAGTCCGAGGTAACGTATAGTTTCTGTCTGTGGAATTTGGTTGTCGCCAATATAAACTGGTGGGCATGTATCTCGTCTAAATGTGAAAGTTATGTGTTGTAATTTGTCATGATTTAATTTCATTTTCCATAGTGTTTACCATTTTTGTAGTTGAAGTAAGTGGTTCTGTAAATTCAATGAGGCAAGACTGGGGTCATGGTGTATTGTTAAAATTGCGGTATCGTCAGCGTAAGTTGCAGTCAAACAGATTCTTCTCTATCCGGCAGAGCTCAGAGATTTCTTCAATCCGACCAATCTTAGCAGGAGTTCCGCAGGGTTCAATACTGGCTCCGTTACTTTACATCATATACACTCACGACATACCTACCAACTCTAAAATAAAAAAAATAAAATTAACATTTATACAAGACGTATATAATCCTTCATCATACAGACCAATTAGCCTCCTCCCAATTTGTTCCAAATTATTTGAAAAATTAATACACAAAAGATTGGTTGACATATTAACGGAACAAAAAGTATTACCTGACCACCAATTCGGCTCAACGATACATCAATTACACAGAGTTACTGACTACATTGCAGGAGCTTTAGAACAAAAACTATATGCGACTGGAGTATTTTTGGACGTTGCTCAAGCATTTGACAAAGTCTGGCACCAGAGTCTTCTCTTTAAACTCAAGACGATATTACCGTACACTTATTAACTTATCCTTCAATCATATCTCTCCGACAGATTTTTCTCCGTCCGGCAGGGTTCAAAAATTTCTTCAATACATCCGATATTGGCGGGAGTACCCCAAGGTTTAATACTTGCCCGAACCCTGCAACGCCTACTGTCACCTCCTTGTGGTGCCCCCTGGGGAGTTGTTTCACAACTCGCGAACGACAAACAATGCCCCCATCATGCCCTAAGCAGGAGCATCCGTAGGACAGGTTTAGTGAAAAGCCGCCTGTCCGGCCCGCTATCCATTCGGGAGTTAAGGCGGTGATGCCAAATGGTACCACGGGGATGACGCTCTCCCGGGCGTCACCTTTGGGTGGTGCCAGGACCCCTAGGGGGGCCTGGTGCGGACGTGGTGGTCGTGGTTACTGAGACCACCAAGCGCCGACCTGTACAGGTCATGAGTGTTTGTTGGGGTCAGGCTGGTTAGCAGGTTCTGTCCCCTTCCTCCCGTTTACCTGCCAGGATTGGTATGGAGGTGGTCGGTGTAGGTCGTTTGGGCAGATACGATCACCTCTGGCGCCGAGACTGGATTTGGGTGAATCGCTCTGCAACTTATGCTGATGATACAGCAATTATCACTAAACATCAGGACGCAACACAGGCATCATTAACTTTACAACATCACTTATACATACTACACGACTGGTTCCAACTATGGAAAAAGACCCTATGGTTCCCTTTACCAAAAGACTTAAACTTCTGTATCCATTACTTTCTAAATCTTCAAAAAATTAAAACTGAAACAAAAATAAAATACGTACAGTTAATTACTCAAACCCATATGGACATATTCCTCATAGATATTCGGCATTGCTAAAAAGACTCCCTTACAAAAACTTAAAACATTTCATTCAAAATTGTTACGACTCATTACAAAAGCACCTTGGTACGTGACTAACTACACTTTACATTGACCTCCATCTGCCGACAGTCGACCAACACATAACGACACTTTACAGACGATTTTTTAGTAATTTTTACGGACATCCAATTAGTTTAATACGTAATATGGCTGACATTTGCATGGATATGAGAAGACCAAAAAAGCGTTGGAAGAGGGATCTGCTCTCTTAGACAGCCGAGGTAAGTGAATCAAGCCAAGAAGGGGGTGCAGTTGGGTGCTTTCCCTCCTCATGCCTGACATGTCATAATTTCATTTTACCGCCATCTCATTCGCTGATTGTCCGCACTTTGCAGACACGTGCGAATTAATAATTAAAGTAAAAAAAAAACATTTATTCGTTAATCAAAGCAAATAAACCTATAATTTTTAGTTTTTGTTCCTAGCCAATGGATTACGACGAGTAACTCTTATTGGTTAAATTTAGTTAAACTCTTTTCTTTTTTTTCGCTTCCTACTTTTAATCGCACCGTTTACCGAATTTTTATGGCCGTATTGTTGGCATGACGGTTCTTCGACCGTTACTGTAGTCTAAAATATTCATTTATTATCAACATTTTTTTCATTGAAATTTTCTTTTTTTTTTACATCTACAAAAAACATAGGTAACGGACGCTTGAAACGAGATATCACATTTGTAATACCTGCAATTTGGTATCCGTAGTTCTCATGGCCTCTTTTTATCTGTTCTACCGAAGTGTTCTGATGTAGGTCTTTAATTACGATTCGAGGATTACGTTCTTCTGAGAGCTGATACGAGTGAAATTCAGCTCCGGTGCATTTTAAACTTCTCACAAGATTGCGATAGCCATTTGGGGGCTGGGGGTACAAAGTAACTCCTTTTGTAGTAGTCTTCAATAGAAATGAGTTTGGGCCTGAATTCGATTGTAGGAATGTAACCAAAGCTACATAATTCCCAACATGTATGATAAATATTGGGGGTATATTAGAGTTAGGAGGTGAATCTAAGGATGATTGACTACATGTTTGTTCCTCTGAATTATTATTGGTTAATGATTCGTACCTACCTGTTATTAGAGAGATATATACTCAAATTTAATTCTGTTAATTCAAATAGGTTTATCATTGTCATATTAGTGAGTTTTTCTAGTGGCTTATTTAGGAAGTTTTGAAAACTATTTACTAAGGGATATTCATATGCGAATTGAGCAATGAAAGTCTGATAAAAAACAAAAAAAACTGAATATGATTTGGAACATAAAAGAAAAAGAAATGGGATATTATCACTTAAATTATTTTTCTTGCCGTTATCACTTAATAGCCCCTCACAAATAAATTAAAAATAATTCGAGAAATAAATTATAAATTTTTATTTACTTATTCTCTGAAATTTCTGATCTAAATTTAATTACTTGCGTTTTGTTGTGTCTGTATGCCGTTAGGAATTCAAAAGTGAGGGGGATACATTGAGAAAACAAAATAAATTCAGATACATGTTTTTTCAATTTAATTTTTGCATAAGCGTGTGGTGTTGAATTTATATTACAATTTTCTTGACACGCAGGGTTGAAACCTCTACAGCGGACGTAAGGTGCGCAAGAGGTACCGAAATATTCTCCGAGGTCAGTGGTCGTTGTTACACCAAGGCCTTCCACGAAAACTGGCGGAAGAAGCACGTCCCCACTGGATACTCCCATCAGGAAGGCGGTTCTTCCGTCGATGATGGAGTGCAGTTCATTGAATACATATGAGGGATTTAATTCTCAAGAGATTAGTCATTAGGCATGTCAGAAAAGAGAGAATTATAAAGGACTTTATTAGAAGGCATTAGATTAAGGTGCGCAAGTGTCTTTTTTAAAATTTATAATTATAATTGAAAGAATATTATCTCAAGATACATAAAAAAATGGTCATAAAACTATTTTTTTTTAACCTTCACAATTTCTTTTTAACTGTCGCAACTAAGTGACAATCAGCAAAGGGGATAAGTAAACTGCTCCGTTTACAGGCATAAGGCAGAAAGGGAAGATAGGGCCCAACAGCACGTCATCCCAATCTTGTTTCAGGAGAAGAGGTCTCGCACCCACCCTTTTCGGTCGCCTCATAAATGTCAGTCGTGGCCATGTCATAAATAAGTCTGGAGCTATGTCCGTGCATTTTAATAATAACAAACCAAGAATAAGGAGTTCTCATATGTTGCTTGATAGTTGGCAATTGAAGTAGGGTACGTAGGGTTTGTAACTGACGTACAAAGGTGCGTTTGTCACCAGTATTACAAGTTTCGATTGAACGGTTTGTAGTTTTTTTGCCGAGCCGTAAATTTATGAGGCGTATGACCATACAGATTTATTCAGCATGAGTATCTATTACGGTTCTGTCTCACTTTCAGTTTTGAAGATTTGGAAAGAAGTAAGTACAGTATTTTCAGTCGTTTGTTTAACGTCCGCCTTTTCATTTCACTCGTTCACTTAACCATTGTCATAACTGTTCAATTGATTATTCTCAACAGAAGGATTATTTTAAAGAAAATAAACTTCAAAACTAGGACTGGGACAAAAATTAAATACATATTTGTACTATCTAAAACCAATATGGAAATACTCTTCACAGATATGCGGTACAGCCAAAAACCTCAAACCTTTCAATCAACAATTTTAAGACTCATAGTAAAACCACCATAGCAAGTGGCCAACAATACCTTACATACTGATTTACAAATACAACCGTTAAGACACATAAAGACACTTTAGAAACGTTTCCAAACTCACTTACGCGGTAATTTTAATCGAAGTAATCAAAATTAAGTAATAATGTGTTCTCTAGAAGGTCTGAGCCTGATAGTATCTTCGAGTCAATTTTCGCCTTTTTACTTTAATTTGCTCAAATATTTATTTTAGGCGCTTAAAATTCCTACAATCAGTAAAGGAGCTGACAATTAGCTAAATGAAAAGCCATAGGGGAGGAATGTGCACAGCTCTTCCCTGGCTTGCTCTAATTACTGACGTTTTTTTAATAATTTACATTGATTGAGTTTCATATTAATATAATAAACTGTTATAAAATTTATTTTTTAAATAACTTTGAACAAAATGATAATTACGAAACTTAAAAATTATACAAACCAAACATATTCAACCTATAAAACATGTTAAAAAAAAGTTTTTTCTTCAACAAAAAAAAATAAATATTATTTTAGGTTTAATATTACTTACTCATTTAATTATTTAAAAACAGTGGGGTTTTTCTTCTAACATTTCTATATGCTAGATTTAAAGGTTGATCGAAGTATATAGATCCATAAACAGCAGCAATTCACAAATTATGAATAGTCATAATTTAAATGTAGTTACTTTATTATATGTCCAGCAATCACATGGTGATCGATTTGTAACTACACAATTCCAGATACTTAATTAAAGAAACCAAATCTAAACATTATTTTTATTACTAATAAATAACACATTAATTTTTGCATATAAAATAAATTAAAAATGTTGCTTTGAACAAATAAATAAAAGAAAGATAAATTTTCTCATCTTTATCATTAATTAAATAAATCAAAGATAAATTTGCATATTCAGAGAATAAGAAGAAAGTAAGCTTGTAGTTCAATCGATTGCCAACAGATAGCCTAGGTATATTTATAGGCCCTCTGTTAGCCATTTGGAAACCCATGAAGTAAAATAAGAAAAAAAAAATTCCAGAATAAAATAAAATAATCTAGTAATAATTCAGATTAATTATTACTAGATTATTTTATTTTATTCTGAAATTTTTTTTTTTCTTATTTTACTTCATGGGTTTCCAAATGGCTAACAGAGGGCCTATAAATATACCTAGGCTATCTGTTGGCAATCGATTGAACTACAAGCTTACTTTCTTCTTATTCTCTGAATATGCAAATTTATCTTTGATTTATTTAATTAATGATAAAGATGAGAAAATTTATCTTTCTTTTATTTATTTGTTCAAAGCAACATTTTTAATTTATTTTATATGCAAAAATTAATGTGTTATTTATTAGTAATAAAAATAATGTTTAGATTTGGTTTCTTTAATTAAGTATCTGGAATTGTGTAGTAAAGCAGTTTACTTATCTCCTTTGCTTATTGCCACTTAGTTGCGACAGTTAAAAAGAAAGTGAAGGTTAAAAAAAAATAGTTATATGGCCATTTTTTTATGTATCTTGAGATAATATTCTTTCAATTATAATTATAAATTTTAAAAAAGACACTTAATTAATTATTATTAAAATTAAATAATAACGAATAAATGACCTAAATAATAATTAACAGAATTACTAATTAAGAAATGTGTAATTTGTAATGAATAAAGTATTTTCGGATTTTAGTCTGTCTGACGAATTTATGGTCTTAAAATATTTAATATTTATTTTTTTTGAAAAATAACAAATATTAATTTAGACATAGTGCCTGTTTAATGTATTATTCGACTGTTACAACTATTAAATTACAACCACCTATTTCACAAACTATAACCTATAGTTTGTATACTAAACAAACTATAACCTGTAGTTTGTAACAAGGATCAGTGATAATAAGCAATACAAGAATCATAGTATAACATATTTTATAGATCTGATTTTTGTACCCTTCATGATATATATATTTGGGAGTTTCTATGGAAATGCGAATTGGTGTATGCATTTTTTATTAAAACATCTAAAATATATATTCATATTATTATCATATTAATTCATGTTATGTGATATAATATTATTTAATCATGGTTTGGAACCTCTGCATCAGCCGAGGTTGTAGTTACATACCCATATTTTGAAATAATACTAGAAAAAATAAAACGAAAACTGTATCAAAAAATCACTAATCCTTCTTGTATCATTTTCCATTATCTGTTTTCTCTACCGTGATTGAGAAGTATTTTATCAGGATGGATTTATTTAACATAATTTAAGTTTTCACACTTTAGTACAATCAATTGAAATTACGTAACATTTCTTGAATCTTAAATAAATCCTTACAGATTTTGGAATAGTAGTTTAACGTTGTTTCAAAACACGAATTAATTTCAGATTGATAAACCTAATGTATCACAAGGACAAAAAAGAAAAAGCCCCACATCGATTGCCATGTGTGCAGTATATTCCTTACTGAACTGTCTGTTCACCCAAGCACAGGATTACCTCCTGCCTCACACGTGGAAAGACTCTTTTGTAGCAAACGACAATAGATAGACCATAAATGATAAAAACACTCAATTAGCGCATGAAAGGACAAGGGAAGAATGAAAATACAATGTTTAAAAAAAAAAAAAAAAATGAAAAGGAAAAAGGAATATTTATAAATTCAAAAAATGATGCTAAAAATAAAGGAATTTTATATTCGATATTTTAAAATGACGTTAAATTTTTTTCCATACAAGATTACTAATGAAAGTCCATTAATTGATACTTATTACTCCGAGATAGCGGTGGATATTTATATATAATTTATAGATCCAGCTTAAAAATAATTAATTACTACTTAGTATATATTATAGCTTTTGCTTACTTATGAAGATTAAATAATTATATATTTATTTATTTTATTTCAACGATTGAGGGGTCATTTTTCCCCTGTCTTCAACTAATAAGGAATCCTAATACTTAGAGTAAATAAGATTTGGGCAATGCACAAAGGGGTATTTGGCACGAAAAGCTGGCCAAAACTATTTCCTTCCTTTTTATTGGGGACACCCTACTTTTTATTGAAAATACCCTAAAAATGATTTTTACATAACTCAATATTCAGAATTGTTTTTAGTCACAGAAAACATTTCAAAGATTTTAAACAACTAATTTCCACTTTGATGAACTGTAAAATTAGCGTTCATGGCTTCAGGATTGTTGATATATTTTAAGTTGAAGTTGTCATGAAACTAGTTCAACTCATTGTACATTAGAAAAATGTAATATCGAATCAATTTATTAATTAATAAATCATGAATTAATTCTATTATAAATTTAAAAAATATGGAAATTATATATTTTTGTTATATTTTATCAAATGCTATACAAACTTTTAATTTAAATACAATACACTTTTATCTTTAGGTGTAAGGTCAAGTAATTTGCAACATTATTTCAACAGAAGGCCATTTTTAATTTATGTATATGTAGTTCCATGGCAAGCATTGAAATTTGACTCTGCTGAATTCTGTAGCTAATTTACGATTTCTTGTATACAGATACTTGTATACTCATCTGTTAGAGATGGTTTATCTTCTTTTTCCGATAGATAGAATATTTTAAATGATTTATGTATGCTAGAGCTCGAGAACGCATTAATACCAAGCATATTTCATATTTGTGGCATATGCTAGCATGTCATTGCTTGTTGATTTCCTAATCTTGTCAGTTTTTAGTTTTTTTTTTCCAGATGAATTAATAAACGCCTTTTGAGGGCGCCTTAATATTGTTTGAAAACGTTTTGAACTAGCTATTAGAAATTGTCTCGTTTAACATAACGCAATACAGCGGAACGAATCGCCAATTTAAGTTGAAAAAGTTAACATCAACTAGATGAAAAAATCATGTCGGTCTCATCAAAACGAAAATGTAGCTAACAAATCATTAATCGCTTTAAGCAAATATTACCAGAATAACGGGGATTTGAACACGGTACTTCTCCGATAATGCTCAGTCAGTTTATTTCTATATAATATTGCAAAACCAATAAAATAGAAGAGTAGATTATGTTTCTTCGAAAATAATTTATCCTAGACAATGGGAAATGATTCGGAAATTTTATAAAATTATTTATAAAAAATAAAATATAAGAAGTTTATAAAATTCTTGGTTCTATAAATGTAGATATTGTACAGAATACCCTCCTTTATTTTCATTATTGGGTAAGCTATTTTCTTTATTATATAAAATGTTATTACTAAAAATCTACATCCAGATTTTTTCACAGAATATAGTCCTCCAGATAGTATATATAGAATATAGTATAATTCATTATGAAATGCTAATATCTGCTGATAAAGGTGAACGGCTTTTTAAAGCTCATTTTTGAGAGCCTATATGTTTCCTATTTTGAGGAAGTACGGAAGTTTAAATGAAATTTATCAAAATTTAGTGATCTAGTTTTATTAGAATAGCTTACGGAAATCCCCGAAGCTACAGTAAAATGAGATTCCTCGGCAATAAGTACAAGAATAAAAAGCAAATGACAATTCTTTTTTTCCGAAAGAGATTTTTTTATTTCTAAGAGCAAAGAATAGATGAAAATTATTTGATGAAATCAACAGCCTACCTGAGAAAAAAAATGCTATATTCTACTGGAGTGTTACGGTAGGCGTGGTAGTGGGCGGAGTTTCTCTTTCGAATCGTCGAGCGATTGGTCAACCTTCTAGATGTCAAAGACGGATGTATGCAATCAGATGTTCCGTTACCAAAGAATCCGGAATGGCTTTAGAAATCAAAAAGCGACCTATTTAATATGACATTAAAACGTATTTTGACTATTTAGCTTATGATTATTTTATTTTTCATTTGTAGATTTTTTTTAGAATATTTTTCCTTTGGAATTCTCTCTAATTAATTTGCACACTTAATTAACTTATTTTCACAAGTAATAAAATAAACTTTATTTTCAGACATTTATGAGAAATGTTTATAATTTTCAGCACACAAGGAAAAGATGATAAATTATGTCGAACATAGAATTTGATGTATTATCAACGAAGATACGCCTTACCAAGCAAAAAAGTAGTATGTTTTGAGAAGTAATAGTTAAGAATATTGATAATTAAATACTGCATAGTTACATTAAAAAAAATATCGACACTTTTGTTAAATGAACGAAGAGAATCCAGCAACATCCTACTCCCCATCATACTGTCCAAAGAAAAATATATTAATTTATTTTTTCTAATCCTAGTCTATCCTAAATGAAGCCTTTACATATCGGATATAAATGTGTTTTAAATTACCAGTAAAATGTTAACCTTCGAATCCCCTGAGGCAGAACAGATGTGTTCTCATAAAGGTGTCACCCTATTCTAGCTAAAAGAGGAAGGTCAAACTCTATTTCATGACATCATAATGAACATTATGCCATTCATAATAAGCCTTAAAGAGACTGACACTTACGCTGACATTTGTTTCCTGTCACGTTTATATGTATAGGTTATTTTAGATAGTAGACCAGGCGAAACAAAATCCATAATAAAGCCAATCTATATAAATAATGATGAAATTCTGTTTGCTATATAGTTGTATATAGAAATCCATACCGTTTGTCCTAAATTATCCAAAGTTCGCTGAGTGGTTCTTTCATACCAGGTGCGAACACCTGTCCATATTAAAATTGCGTAACTTCAGCCAATCTCTAGGTATATTCTTTAATGTTATAAAAATCGTCATTATCTCGCTTTACATTGGTTTTTTACGAATTCGACCGTTTGAGTCGAAAAAAGTCTCATTTTATAGATTTAAAAAATCAAATTCCCCGGGTGAAACGGTATATATGGCCAGTAGATAATAATCATGACCATTTTTAGTTTTTAAATGACTAGTTTTAGAATTATTTAATATTTTTCTACTGTTTGAATGTTGACTGAATAAGAATAAGTAAGTAATCGAAGTGAACATAATAAAAACATTTTTTTTTTTCAACAATCTGGGTATCTGCTAGGAATAGAATATAATAGATTTTATTTGTTTTGGGGAAAACCCCATACAAATGGTTTCTGATATGATAGAAGCGCTGTATTGATTCTTGAAAAAATAATCCTGATCCTTAACTAGCTTTATTGCAGGAGATGATCTGATCAGCATAATCTTCGGGGTTTTATATCAGACCTTTGAAGGTTCAATATCCTCAAGGTTTAGTGGTTGATTGTGCTTAACGAGAACCCCTTTTTTCGTTATTGCTTTCTTTAGACGTTGTTTTTTTGGTTTCCAGTTCATTATTTCGTTTCTTTTTAATGTCATAATCATATCCAACATTTCCAACAGTTCTAGCTTTGCAGTTAGTTTATTAAGTTCATTTTTTATTATTACTATTGTTATTGTGGCGCGACAACCAGTTCAATAGACAACCAGTTAAGACAATAAGCTATAGTATATGTTCAAAGCTAAAAGGTTAGTTGGATAAATAAAATATGAGTTTAATGAGAAAGAAGATAACACATAATATAAAATGAACTCCTTATGGATCAACTGAAGGACCATAAATAGGAGCCTATTAATACTTAAAAGCAAAGTCGTGGCATAAGTATATTTAGCAGGTAGTGTAAACGAGCCAAACAAATAAACATTCCGGTAGATGGAGGGAGTTACAGGAGAAACAACAAACATTTCAATGAGCAACAAATAACACACTTTCCGTTTCGATTTGTAGCCCTGAGGGCACCCCCAATAGATATGATCCCTATTCCTTATGAGATGGGTAAATCAAATATAAGTAGTCGATTTTATTTGTTTCCCTTTTTTTGGACACGGCTTTAGCGAGATTCCACTACTCAAAATTCAAATCGAAATCATATTTATTTGATCAATATTGAATACCAAGAAAATATTTGTTGTATAGAAATATGAAATATTTTAAATCATATCAGAAAAACCAGTTATTATATTGTAACGTGAAAAAAAAAAACATATGATTTTAAATAGTACTAGACTGGTTGCTGGAACAGTTTGAACAAACTGTTCTAGTACATATTAGTGACTATGATGTTCGAGATTTTCTATGAGGTTCGAGAGTAGATGGTAATCTATGCTGGCATAGAACCTTCCAGGCAGTTCTTCTTCAGAACAAATATAAGGAGCGATGGACAGCAGAGTTAGTCTTGTTCTGAAGCTCAAGTCATATGGTTATTTTTGTGTTGTTAAAACGTGATACATTTGTAACCTGTTTAATTATTTGTGTTTTCATAGTTTGTGTGGCATCGTAAAATCTTATTTTTATACAATAAAAATCATTTAACCCACATAAGTGTTTATAATACTTTTTTTAAGATTTATCTTTTGAAATTTGTACATTAAATCACAATATAATAAGAAAATATTAAATAAACGGAGTAATGCCGTGTACATGCATGTAGAGAAACTACCAATTTACCCATCTTAAACTATCACACTTAAATACTGCTTCTAAGTTAATAGATCTCAAAGTCATTTTCTTTCCAGGCGCCTAGGAGAATCGTAAAGATCAAGGCAGCAACAAGGTTGGAAAAAATTGGGTTAGGATGAGCTGGGAGTTTATTGTGAAAGGACTAATATCTGAATAGGGCTAAATCGATAATGTGAGGAACATTAATGGTTTCGGATACGAGAGAAATTCGATGGATTTTGGAGGAAATTGGTGGATTTGATGTTCTTTCCGGAGACTTAAGAAAATGTGATTTGTATGTCACTTAAATACCTCTGACTACATAATCCTAGATATATTATTTCTAAAAGGAACTTTTTTTTTGTTAGTACACCATAACTTTCTTGAAACTTTTTCCTATTCAATGATCCAGGTATCATTTTGAAGACTTCCTTGCCGTCCCATCCAATAAAATAGTCAGATCCCAGGAAATCCTTGGAGTAAAATTTTGAAGAAAAGAAAATTTTATTCGGGCATAACTAATATATTATCGATTTTTTGTCAAAAAGGGAAATACGAAAATGGAAGGTATTTGTATTAACTACAAAATGAATAACAAAATCATTAAAATCAGAATATTAGTTACGAAGTTACAGCCTTTGGGTACCGTTTCTATTTTAGTTTACATTATTATTCTCAATACCAATAATGATCAATATAATACTAATTTTATTCGCACGGGCCAACTAGTAATATCGTACTTTTAATTCGTAATGTATCTGTATTAAATTCATTCATGGTAGCCGATTTTTTTTTCACGGGTATTTAAGAAATATCAGGCGGAAGAAATGAAGCGGAAAAATCTAAACGAGGCAGCGACCTCAACCTAAATATAGTTGATGCTCTAGTACTTGACTGTCAATCCGATCCCCTCCAACCAGCTCTGTCTATATTTATAGGTTTATTAGTTCTCTAGTCACCATTCCTCAACCTTTAAGCCTTTCTTGACAAATATACCTTTGATCCCGCAAGAAGGACATTTATGAACTCTCCGCAATAAATCGTATTCGTAAAGAGCCAAGAGCAAGGAGTGAGGAAAATACACACCTAATGAAGTGACATTCATACATCAATAAACAGTTTGTCACGCCGTTTGTCTCCAGCCTGCTTATCTTGATACCTTGCAAAAAGTAACTCTCATACTATGGCCATCAACAACTTAAAGCTTGCTATGTGCGATACTGTTACACTTATGTGGGTTTAAATAATTAGTATTATCTCTATCTATATATATATATATATATAAGAGGCTTTGTCCTGATTGACAGAATCAACGCAGAGCAAAAACTACTAATGATAGAAACTTGAAGTCCGGAATTTAGATTTTGAACGCGATGTAGATAACCACTAAGAAAGGGATTTCAAAAATGTAACCCCTAAGGGGCTTAAATGGCGAAATTGTCGTTTAACTCTAACGGAAATATATTTTTGAGATTTTAAACCATATGTTTTTTATTTGATGTATTAAATAGACAATATTATTAAAATAGACATTCACATAGAACATGGCTACTGATTATTTAAAAATTAGTGGTAATCAAATTATTTTTGATTACCACTAATTTTTATTCGTGTTTATTTCGATCTCTATCATCTCTATATATATATAAGAGGCTTTGTCCTGACTGACTGAATCAACGCAGAGCAAAAACTACTAATGATAGATTAGATTTTATAAGCGATGTAGGTAACCACTAAGAAAGGAATTACAAAAATGTAACCCCTAAGGGGTTTCAATGGCGAAATTGTCGTTTAGCTCTAACGGACACCTATTTTTGCACTTCGAAAAAAATATCTAATTTGGACTCATTTTAAAGATCTTGAAACGACGAGTTTAACTCAAAACCCCCACGGGGTTTACGAAAACCATGTTTTAAAGCCGAAAAATGAAGCGTTCACGACGAGTGAGCAATTTTTTGTTTCGTCGGTTTTAGTAACTCTCTCCATTGCGCGTCTCCATCTCTTCTACCGAGCCGGCAGCTTCCCCCTGCAACATTCCACCTACCGGAAGCTCCGATTCTACTAAATCTCCTTAACATCAGTTAACATATTATATTAAATCAATACCAAGATAATGATCACATAATTGATTTTAAATCCTCGCGGGCAAAGCCGCGAAGGGGAATGCTAGTACGAATATAATATGTCTAATTAATGTCAGAAAAATAATCACAACACAAATAATTAACAAGGTTACAAAAAGAATCAACTTGTAACGACCCAGCAACACAAAAGTAACCATATGATTCGATCTTCAGAGCAACACTAACTCTCCAGTCCGTCGCTCCTTATATTTAATCAGAATCAGAACATTCTAGAACGTCCCAGAAAAGCATAGACAGACAAGAAGGTACTCGAACAGTCACAAACATGTACTAGAACAGTTTGTTCCAACTGTTCCACAAACAAGTTTAGAACTCTTTTCAATTATATGATTTTTGTTTTACGTTACATTATTCGAGTTATAAATACCTGTTACTATGAAAAATACAAGTATAATTTGCACTATAACTTGAATTGCCCAATTAATTCTACCCGCATAAGTCAAAATTAGCGTCATGAATTTCCAGTCTCACGCTGGGCCGATCGATAGAATGGTCACTCATGAAATAATAAGTTCCTCTTATTATTATTTTTAATAAGTTTATCTTATTAATTATTATCTTATTGTCCTTTTAAGTAAAAAGTTCCTCCAATATAGAATTTTCTGGAACCGTTACATTCATATATCAGTACGTAATCACATGCTTATGGACGAACTAGACCTTTTTGGTTGTTCCATTTCGGAATTAATATAAGAAGCGATGTACTTGAATATTGAAAGCATGTGGTTACTTTTGGGCCGCTGTTTGTTCCCGTTTTGCAACTTTGTAACTAATTTGATCTTTTATTGTTTGTTTGTTATAATTTTAGGTGAATAAAATAATTTAAACCCACAATTGTCTTGCAGTACGGAAAAAAAAAGTATTTGAACGGCAAACAGAGAAAAAAAACTTTGTCATATTTTTTATTCGAAACTGAGTTTCATAGTTATCATTCAGAATAAACAGATCATTAAAATGACATAACTATACAGGCAAAATCCCATGTTTTTCAGGCTCTAATAAAGCTTGAAAAAATGGTATACATGGAAAAAAATATCTGTGTCTAGCACTACTAGAAAAAAACCGTGTCATTAGTTCGGTTACGAGTGGAAAAATCGCTCAGTGCCTTGGGTCCGCATTTATCTCTAATGAATCAATAAATTCATAAAATATTAGTCTTACCTAATTCTGTAGGCTACAACATATTTTTTTTTAATTCTCACGTTAACTCCAGATATCTTCGGCCACATACAAAGGCTTAATGCGTCTTCTGAAGTTTTGAGGACGGACAATCAGTTGGTTTTTTAAGAAAACTACAACGTGAATAAATTCTTGTAAGAAAAACATGGTTAATCAAAGCACCTAAGTATGCAATTTAACTACCAATAAAGGTCATTAATATACATACTTATAGTGTTTTTCATGTGAAAAAGATTTTTTTACTGTCGCGCTCTTTTTCATTGTCCCGAACGGGTTTACGTTAATTACTCCATACACATCAAACATTATATCAGAACGCAGTATGTAATTTGCTAAAGGTTGTTCCATTTGTTTTTTTTTTAATTTAAAAAGTATTTGTCTTAAATTTAAAAAATAATCATAAAGATGTCTTTTTTTTTTCACTGTACCCTCCGGGGATAAATATATTTTAATTATTTTCACTGTGGTCAACAACATTTATAACTTTTAGATATTATTATAATATTTTATTTCTGAAGAGGGAAGATTTGCCTCGGCCAGGAGTCGAACGCGTGTGTCCCGTGTATCAAGCGCGTACGCTAACATTGCGTCACCGATTTCGCAGCCTCTATTCTTTCTAGACTTTCTTAATTATATTTAACCTGAAGCTAATACTTAAAATAAAGATTTACATCATTTAAACATTCAGCAAAGGTATATGTTTTATTTAAAAAAAAAACTAGATTGCTTTAGCCAACATCGAATAAAACGTAAACCTATAGACGTTTAATGTTTCAAAAAATAACATCATAATGGGATACGAGAAAATAATAATAATAAAAAAAAAATACATGAATAAATGGTGCGTGACAGAAATTGTTCCAAGAAAATGTGGAAAAATGTTATTTATTCTTATTATTAAATATGGATTTTAAAAAAAGAAGAACGAAAATAAAATAAATTATTCATATATATTGTTCTTTTGCCAGGAGTTTCTTAATTGCGGCTTAAATTTAGAAAGCGAAACGCATAAATAATGAAGCCTCAAAATATATTTATAAAAATATCAGCTCAATTTACAAAAGTTTAAATTATAAAAAAAAATATTAGTTCCTATTTTATTAATAATAAATCCGTTGTTACAATCTCTCTTCGTCGGATGGATTATTGATTCTACAGCTAAAATTTACAGTGAGATTGAAGTTCTTCAATCAGTTTTGAATTGAATTGCAAGCCAGTTTCTTCTTAGCACAAGAATTACTTCATAATTCAAAATATAGTTCTGAATCGTTTTAAAAATAATGTATATTAGTTTAATTCTTTTTTTTACTCTAATTTTTTTAGAGATTTTTTACTCACAGCTGGGACATTCCGAACCCAAGAAGTAATAGGTATGTTTCAACAAGCACTTAAAACACGTTGACAACTGCATGTCCTTCCCCTATTCTTTAGATTTTAAATTTGATTTTAGAAACAATGCTCGATTAATGCTCTAAGGATCGAATGTAAAAACAAACCAATCAATTTTAGAATGAAATGTGTGGGAGAAGAAAACGCGGAGTCTATGGGTTGTCAACGTGCTCTAAGTGATTTTTAAAATATACCTAATTTAAATGGATAGCTGTCAAACATGCATTAAAATAACCAACAGAGACAGGGATAAAGGAAAATATCGATAAAAACTTATCAGTTTTTATAAGTTAACAAATTAAACAAGATACTTGATATTACTTGAATGAACAGCCGCACAGTGGTCCAACCTGGGAAAAACCTCATAAATGAAAGTAGCCCAAACCTAATTTTTTCTTGGTTTTCGAATACTTGAATAGTTGTAGAACAATGGAAAGAATATATTTTTTTAACTAGTTCAAAATTAAAATGTGTGTGTACCAGTAAATTTGGACTTTTTAGTGATTGAAAAAATCGTACTTTTCTACCTACATAAAAAAGAATTTCTACTCTGTATAAGATTTACAATAAAATATTCCCCAATACATCAGGAGTGTGTCATCTGTATGTGCACTGTTGTGGACTAAACATTTTTAAATAATATCAATAGTAAGAGAAGAAATTAATTTTCAAAATCGTTGCTGAAATAAGTATGATTTTTTGACTTTGACTTTGGTTTATAAAACGCTTGCGTTACGGTCGCAATGGTTTAATATGTAACTGTAGGTAGTAGATGAACTGTGGTAAAATTTTCAGCGCCAACTTCGGCCAACTTTGGAATTTATAAGGATTTAAACCTTTCGTTACGATGCGAGTGGCAAAGGCGGATGACTTTGGGGAGGAACTATTAGTTAAGAAAAGTTCTCCTATAGGTCTCTAAGGGAGGGGGACTGACTTACAATTAAAATAAAATAAATCACACGTTGTTTTCATTTTATTTCTAAAATACTAAAATAAAATAAAATAATTTTAATTTTAATTCTAAAATACTAAAATTAAAAAAAGTATCTTATTTTGTATTTTAAATAATCAAATAAACTACAACTACAAATAGGTTGTTTGAAGTTGCACAGTTTCTTTATAGTGTATGGTGGTCCTTTGCACTAGAGCTCTCACCCCTGAAAATTGAGGTGGTACATTTATTTCACTTTGATGCTGTAATTGTTGCAAGTTTTTTAAAAATCCTTCACTAACCGCGCATATTCCAGGGATAAATGAAGAATTAATCGTGAGATTAAAAGCAGTACTAGATGTGAATTTGCTCTCTGTACCCGATTGATTCTGCAGCATTTCACAAATATGCAGCGGAAACGGCTGAGATGGCAGTGACTCGGTACCCCTGGTACTATCTCCCATCGACCGTCCACAAAATTCTTTTCCTATGATTGAGTACGCAGCTCTTTTTATCGGTTCGCTGCCAGAAGAGACTCATGGAGAGTAGGAACAAAAATTATAAGCAGTACAGGAAACATCATTCCAGGAAGATATCTCAAGTCGCAACAAATGAAGATGTTTTCCACCAATTATTTGTAACAAGCAACCTATACATCACGGATTTAAGACCAGCATACAAGTATAAAAAGAAAAAAAGAGTTAACCGAGGAAGCATAAAATTTACTTTAACAAGATTAAATAATTATATCCTATTTGTATTATTGTACATAAAAATTTTAAATAAAAAAAAATTATCTACACAATTTTTTTCATTTTTATTTTCCACATCAAATTTTAACTTGATCTGGTGGTCCCATTGCACTGATTTTGGTTTCATTAGATTTGGCACCTCAAAAAATCAATACACGGGAGGTTCCATGCCGCTAACAAAGTTAATATAATAGATATTAGGTTTTTTCCCATTTTCAGCTTTTTTGGAGCACTGTGAGCCGTTTCTTGGCAACATGAGCATGAATTAATTGTGTCCAAGATACACCTGTTCCATAACGACGACGATATTTCCAACTAACTCAGCTGTAAACATGGTTGAATAGTGTTATAAATAAATCATCTAATGACCAGAATATTAGCAAATCATAAGATAAATGTTTCAGAGTATTCCTCTTCAGTGACCTACTGATTACAACTAGACATAGCAAAACGGAAATACTGAACTGTAACGTTTATTATGCGTTTCGGTAGTAATTTTTTCATCAGACGTTCCAAAGTTATACCTTTATTTTTTCAATATTGCTTAGCCTTATCACGTCAGGTTATAATTGAAATTAATCCGTACATAATCGAGACATTCACTTGTCTGGAGCCCTGAATGCAGGTAACCAAACTAATACCGGCAAACAAGGAAATCTCTTATAGTTTCAAAAATTCAAGCATTACCTTACCAAAGTTTAACCTAATTGAGCGAGACCGACTAAGCGCCAAGTGTGAAGCGCCCCGAGCGATAAGAGGCCCAAACGTCCACGTCCCACACGTCGGATGGAGGCTGTTTTGCTATTTACGGCATTGAGCATAGGGCATCGAGATGCATGGATAAAAACCATGATGACCTGGACATGATTAATGTTTTCAAATTAAATGGTCAAAGTTCGAATTCTCTTAGATCCACCTAATTATTTGAAAAACCTACATAATCATTCGTCAATAACCCTTGATTAACATCAAACAAGTGGCTTTTCATAGAACTACCCAAATGGAAAATATGACGGGGACAAATTGATAGCCCACGTGGAAATGTAGACTATTTTATGAAATGATCATTAGTTGATTTCTCGCAATAGATTGTAATTAACGGAGTGCATACATTACCGATATTATTTTCATCAATTAACTTTATATCGGTAATGATACTTACTAATATCACTATTATCGATTGTGATTTATATTTGTATATCCCTTCATCAATTGCTCCATAAGTTATTTGATACATCAAAACGTTTAATTAATTTATAACTATAACATTTTTAACTACATGCCCTTCAAAGACATACAAATAACTAAATTAAATATTTTTTATAATACAACTTTAATAGATGCAGATGTATTTATATTTAGCATTTCCAAGTCAAATTCAACCTTATCCAGATCAAATTCAAGCTTGTCCAAGTCAAATTCAACCTTTACCATTTCAAATTCAACCTTTTCCAAGTCAAATTCAACCACTTCTTCATGTTTACCTGGTCTATTCCCTTAACTAACCACATTATATCATGAACAGGTATTCATTAACATTAATATTTATTACTTTGTGTTTTTTTATTATTTCAGGTTATTTATACATCCAACATCTATTCAACTGTCCTTTTACACTAAAAAAATGTTGGATTTTCGGATTTCTTTCACAGGAGGTCCAAATTTATCTTACCGGGGACGCTGTTTTTTTAAAAAAATATTCATTTTATATTTTAGTGGTTGGGAGGGGGGCGCACTAGAAAATATTTAGATTTTAAGATATCTTTCACACGGAGATTGAACGTTCCGTATTGTTGAATAGAACAATTGTTTTATTGATTGAAAAATTGATTTTATAAAAGCATTCGAAGCCAAATTGGAACTATCAATCGTGGTGTTATTTCCGATGTAAACAAATATTTAACAAATCAAAACCAAATCGATGCAGATAAAACCCTCATTATACACCTGGTCATGTTAAATTAACAAACGAAATTACTTCAGCTATATAGTCGTTAATAAACGAATTGTCTTCAACATTTAAACTACTCAAAGAAATTGCATAAACATTAAAATTTATTTTATATCCAGGCACATCAGCAGGTAATCTACATTTGGAGATTTTTGAGTGGCTATATTTGGAAGATTCTTGAATGTATTGATCGATTTTTAAATCCAGTTCTATTTTGAAATACAAATTTATCGTTTTGAGAAATGAAATAGAAGAAATTGAAAAATATCTAGTTTTGAACATTTTCAATAATCTTCCAGCGATAAATTTTTTTTTCGTTAAAATCTGTCCGGCTCTCGGATAAATACTACTCGTAAATTTTGGACGCGAGGATATAAATAGATTCGCAACCACTGTTGAAGTGAATGTAATGTGTAACTGTCGGTCATCGCACAGTGGACTGTTCAGTCCTGACAGGGCACATGTTTACAGCTGATTCCCATACGGTGAATTTAAAATGCACTTCATGTATTATCCCAAACAGATCCTGGAGCCCCCCCTTGCACTACCTTCGCGAACCGCTGCTATTAGTTATATGATTAGCAAATATTTTTCGCTAAGCAGATTGAAAAAATATCAATATAAATGTTTGACAATCACTGTTTATTATATTCCATTAATACTTTGTTCCTTTTTCTTTTTACAAATTACCTACTTGTACGACTAAATATTAATATAATACTTGTAACACACAATGAAAACACCTATCTATACTTTTCGTGGTGTAGTAAACCTAAAAAACATTCACATGTTTAGAGGATCTAGCCAGTAAAAGATTTAGCATTTTCTTATATTTGCCCGAAATGGTTAGATTCTTTGATACTTGATTCTGGGAAAGGACTTTAGAAAAACTGTAGAGTCTATCCCAAGTATTAATGACAGCTTCTTGCTTTGATTTTAAAGGCAGTGGTAAATCCTCTATTATTATAATCATTAATTAGAGCTGTAATCATAATTATTTATAAAATTAACATATCTGTGCTTTTTTGTTTACAGATCAGATATGCGACAAATTTCATTAGAAAATTTAAAATATGATTTAATATGTAATATTTAAAATTTTAATTTTTTGTAAATTTTATAATTTTCAATTTCATACATAATGCAGATAATACATGGGAATAAACGTATATTGTAATAAATTTGATATTTTTTCAAACATTGGTACTATGTTTTGTTACATATTTTTTAAATATAATTATATAGATATTTGGGTTTTTATTTTACATGAAAATCCGTTTTATAGTAATATCTAATCTGTCTGCCCTTTGACGTCAATGTAATTTGAATTTCAAGTGGTTTTCATTGAGGCGTACTAAGATAGCAATTATCTTCTCCTATGTTGTCATGAATCTTTCATCGGCTTCCCTACATCCCTGGTAATGAACCATTCTACATTACAACTTTAGAGGGTGGTTATGGTACGGGACAAATTCGCGCACGGGCGGAAAAAATCTCTATTTTTACTCTCACTTACCTGTAAATGAAAAAAGTACTATGAGCAAGTATTGCGATAGTGAAAATTTTTGACTTCCGGTTTTCAACGAAACTACACGTTTCAGGGTCCCCTGAGTTCAAATAACCAAGTCTCGCAAAATGGTCTGTGTGTGTGTGTGTGTGTGTGTGTGTGTGTGTGTGTGTGTGTGTGTGTGTGTGTGTGTGTGTGTGTGTGTGTGTGTGTGTGTGTGTGCGTGTGTGTGTGTGAACCAATGTGTCACAGCGCCAAAACAGCTGAATGAAATAATGAACCTATTCATACAACACCCAAATACGCTAACTCTTCTTAGGCCTCTAATTTAGTTCCCATTGGTAATTTCCAGGCCTTATACTAAAATATGCATATAATTTTCTTGATAATGCCCAACATTTTTTCTTGTCGTATAATAATTTCTGTTCTTCAATATTATTTTTAACTTGCAGCATTTGTGATGTAAGGCAAAGATCATTAAAAGAATGGCCATAAAATTCCATCAAATATTGTTTTTCTTTAGTCGCAACTTCTTTGATTTTACTCATAGAAAAGGGATATATTTCAGTCTATTCTTTTTGAAAACATATTAATGTGCCCTGTGTTCGGTTTCTATATGTCCTTTGCTTGTTTTTTTTTTTTTTTTTTTTTTTTTTTTTTTTTTTTTTTTTTTTTTTTTTTTTATACCGCCATATCACTCACACCTCGTAATCTTAATCCTTAAACTTTCCTAGATAGCTAAAAACAATTTTTTGTGTAAAATGAAATGGAAGAAAGACATTTTTTTTTAATTAATATTGTTGAATGACAGTTTCAAAAGTTATGTATTTTAATTCCTAGTTATGGCTCACATCAACAACGGTCTGTAGAGCCTAAAATGTGGTGAAAATATCGGCAAAGAAAATGTACATGGTAATATAAAATTGTTGTATAGTAGTATAGTATAGTGTAGTATAGTAATATAAAGCACATGACTACATCTATGTTCAACCTAAAACAAGAATTATCCTGCATTATCAAACATTTTAAAATTTTGCTTTGTGGGTTAGGTACACTGTTGTAGATTTGAGCCAATCGGTTGTTAAAAATGATGTGAGAAATGGTGTTGCTTTGATAACCTTCCTCAAAAATGTAAACCGAAAAATACTGTATGGTGATATTGTATATATTGTAACACTTCTGGCACTGGGCATAAAAATAATTATTAAACGAAAATATATAATTGTCAGTGTCACACGAATTATAAAAGCTCAAATATTAAAGCAGGTTACAAAAATTATCACTTTGTAACACAAATCATACGGCTTGAGTCTTGCAAATCAAGACACAGACTATGATTAAAACTGTCCAGTCAGTCGCTCCATATATAGTCGTAAAAAGACTGGCCTGGAATGTTCCAGATTTGGCTCGAAAAATCTAGCTCCAAACACGTGCTCTGACGGTTCGCTTCAACCGCTAGTTCGTAACAAAAAAAGGTCGGAGATTTAAAACCATGTTTTTTTTTTATTCAACAATTTATCGTTTTTATTTGCCCCAGTGCGACAATTTACATATGTGATGAAATGATCTAACGAAATAAATTTAAATTGATTTAAATCCTGATGCATTTTCCCTTCCTGAATTGAATGAAACAATTTGCATTTCGATATAACTAACCGTTCTAGAGATATAGAACTGTTTCTGCTTTTTTGCTGTTTTGCCCCACTGTGCGGCATGGCATGGAGAAGGTACATGAAATAATTAATGTAAATTCTTGTAAACTTTCTTTTTCGTGTTTCAAAACTGAATATTTAAATTATTCATTTCTCCTAAGTATAGTTTTTATTCTGATATGACGCCAGGAGACAATTCGATGCTCGTGCACTCTCTCCCAACAAAAAAGCGAAAAATAAGTTTAACATAGACCATAAAGCGTAGGTAGCAATCGCCTGTAGGATGGTGATAAAGTCAGAGTGAAGTAATCACATTTCCAACAGGCCTGATTTAAGATAAAAAATCTGGAAGGTGGAACGAAGCAAGGCACTGTGACTTCTTTAATTCAACTTTCCTTTTTTTTTTCTAGTAACAGTTCAGCTCTTATATGTTGTATTTTCAGAGTTAAATCAGAAATGTTATATATTTGACTTACACCATTCTGACATTAATTCTTTAGTGTATAAATTTGAAAGTCATTATCCAATAGACAAAGTTGGAAAGGATACACCTTCAAAGTCCCAAAGATGTACAGAAATTGAGCTTCGTTTCTCGATACTTTAGAATACTTTTCACCAATCATACCTTTATTTAGTCAGAGCCATATAAAATAAAAAAATTGAACTATTGCCCACAGCCTACAAAGGTTCTTGAACTCAAATATTCATCTTGAGTGGGAAGGTTCCAGTGATCTATTCTCAAGGCCATAGGTAATATTTTAAACAGCGAAAAAATATTTCTATACCATTTTGTCATAGTTATATTATAGACTTAATAATAAAGCAGTTAAAACCATTGGGACATAAATGTAATAAGGCAGCTTATATGTTTATATGTTTATTAATATATGCATATATGTTTATATGTTCATATAAACAAATCATTCTCAACCGTTCTTTAGTGATAAATATTTTTTGAATTATTGTTACCTGCACCACTGATATTGGAAAAAATAGGATATGAACCGTATTAATGGAGCTAAAAACAACAAAAAAACCAATCAAAGGTCATATGTGTACCTACATTTTTTATTTTATAGGTCAATGCTTGTTATGTTTTAATTTGATTACTCCAGAGCTGGACTTTAACAAAAAACTGGATTTTAAATGAATAAAGAATAACCCCTTGAAAAACCGAACATTTTTCTCTGTGTCAGACCACTAAAAGAAAAATACAACTATCGGCTGTAAATAATCGGAAATGAAAACGTATCGTCCAGTTTGTTTTTATTAGAGTACATTTAGTCCACAAATATGAAAAAAAGCATGTTGAAAATGTCTCGCGAGATGTAGAAAAAACCGCTGCGATCGTGTACAATATTTAATATTCCAGGCTAATGATTATAACGGCCTATTCAAACTATCGTTTTCGCGCCCGCTCCACTCTCGCTCCGCTCCCGGTCCACTCTCGCTCTACCCCATTCACACTAGCGCTCCGCTCCCGCTCTACTCCCGGTCCGCTCTCCTAATGTCTTACCATATTCACATTATATAATTTTATACCGTCCACTTTTGAAAGGCTTAAGCTATTAAAGCCATTAATAATCTAAGTTGTCTGTATTCGGATTTTAATTAATGATTAACTTTCAGTTATTTAAGTATTCATTTATTCTTCAATTTTACGGCCAAAAAAAAAAATCAATTTTTCGTTTGTAGAAATAGCTGGTAAGTGTACTTTTCTTGATGAAGAAGATAATATTATAAAAAAATATAATAAGAAGAATGTATTGCAACACAATGATAATTATTAATAATAATTATAAATTAATTTAATTAATGGTGAAGAAATAATTTAAATTTTTTTCGGAATGTATTCGAATATTGAAAATTTCAAGTTGAAATCGGTAAATGCTACAAATTTACCGATTGTGTTATCTTCTTTTCCTGATTAATATTTTAATTATTTTTTGCTTTAGTATATATTTTTTGTTAATGATCTGACATTTTTCATAATATACTGCATTTTTATTCGTTTCAAATTAAACGTTATTTTTATATAGCAATGAGTATGTAGTCAATAAATAAATCGGTGACCATTTTGTACGAGTACATTAATTCATAGCAAAATATATCTCAAACATAACATGAATTTTTCACGTCGAAAAACCGCGCGTATTGTTGGTTCTTTTTTTTTTTTTTTTTATCATTTCAAGCGTATTCGAATACACTCGGAAAAAAAAATTAAATTATTTCTTCCCTATTAATTAAATTAATTTATAATTATATATATATATATATATATATATATATATATATATATATATATATTCCTTCTATGGTACCCCCAAAGAAGGAGAGTTTATTGAACGCTTTACATGCTCCATGCCTATTTTATTAGGCACATTACATGTATTACAATTGCACAATAATATAATGTATTACAATGTATTATAATTGTTATTATGATTATGTTATATACGAAAAACAAAATAAAAAATAAATAAGAAAAGTTACAAAAGTAGTAATATAAATATAAACAAAAGTAGCAATATAATTATAAATACTAAATACTAAGTAGCAATATAAACTCAAACACAAACAAGAAAACAATATAAATATAAACTAAGTAGCAACATAAATACAAAGTAGCAATATAAACATAAATAACGAAGTAGCAATATAAACAGAAAATAGAAATGAAAAGTTACTAAATGTAGCAATATAAGTTAAATTATTAAGATTTATGATTTACAATTGTTATTAATAATTATGTTAAAGAGATGTTACCAATAAAAAATAAACCAAAATAAATTAAAATAAAAAGCGCAACAAGCTATGTACAAAGCTAATAAATGCAAATAATTTAAACCGCCTTCCTACATTCGTCAGTCAGTCGGTCAAAGTCTATTTTCCTAATAAATTCCAGGAAGTCTTTTTTAAATTTTGTCATCAGTCTCTGTTCTGTTTCAGGCCATGTTCCTCGTTTCAAAAGAACGTTCTGTATAAGTTTTGCCCGAATGTGGTCCAGGTTTATGCAGTCAAATATTAGGTGTCGAAAATTGTGTATCTGTCCGTCGTCTGGGCACTTGTCATTGTGTAGTATGTTAAAGCGTGTTAGGTATTGTTTAGTTTGTCCGTGTTCAGTAAGAATTTGTGTAAGTTTGTAGTCAGTACTTAGTATTCTTTTATAATTGTGAAATGTGATGAGGGGAACAAATCTATGGAGACTCGGTGATTTCGAGGAAGCAGTCCAGGCTAGGTTCCACTTAACTACCGTATCCTTTCGAATGTCCGCTTTGATGTGGGATATCGGAACCTTATCGTACGTCAGCGGGAGGTCACTGTGGGCCGCTAGCTTAGCAAGCCTGTCCGCTCTCTCATTGCCCTCTATCCCTGAGTGCCCCCTTACCCAGACTATATTTATATATTTGTTTTGATTGTGTAGTGTTGCCAAATGGTTTCTGATTTTGTCAGTAAGTTCGTCATGTATCTTTGAATTTTTAATTGAATGTATGATGTTCATGTTGTCTGTGTAAATGGTTATGTTGTCTTCTGTTTCTATCGCATTTTCAGAGAGATACTCTAAAGCTTTAAGTACGGCTAGCTTCTCCGCCTGGTTATTTGAACAATGTTTACCCAGCCTATGCTGAGCTTGGGACATTTTTTCATTGGTACTTCTTAGTAACCAGGCGCATCCTACATTCTCTCCGTCTTTGCTTCCGTCTGTATAAATTTCTGTATCAGTTTCTGTATCGATTAGTTCCTGTGGCAGTACTTGTGCCGTAAGCGCGGGGTGTGTCCAATATTTACATTTAGTTGGGAGGTCTATATTGTCGTGTACTATATCTTTGTAGTTAGTCCGTCGTTTTTTAATATCATAAAGTTGAACTGTTTCTTGGATTATCAAATCTATAGGAATCATTCCCGCCAGGACGCAGGCTGCTTCATGAGAGATGGTGTGGAATGATTTACAGATTTTAATCCCCATAAGTCTTTGGAGCCTTCGGAGTTTCCTAAGATTATTTTTTCTAAGCATACCTCTGTGCCATACATGAACTGCATATAAAACTTTAGGCAAGATAGCTCCCTGATAAATCATCTTAAGAATCTCCGATCTAAGACCCCAAGAGACTCTGGCTGCTACAGTCAGTCTGTTAATGGTTAGTAAGGCCTGATTGTAAATGTTGTCAATGTGTCTTTTCCAGTTCATTTTTCGGTCGTAAAGTACACCTAAGTATTTTAAAGTTTCACGTTGTTTTATTTGTGAAGAGTTCAGGATTATGTTTAATTTTGGTAAAGTCCGTTTTCGTGAAAAAATTATAAATTCTGATTTTTGTGGATTGAAAGTCAGTTTATTTTGTTTAGCCCATCTGGTAAGCCTAGCTAGTACAAGGTTTGTGACGGATTCTAGTTCTTCCATGTTTCGCCGTTTGACCAGTAGTAGGACATCGTCTGCGTATGCGATTATACTAGCATCAACCGGTAATTCTACCTGAAATATGGTATTAATTAAAATGTTCCATATTACCGGTGATAAACTAGAACCTTGTGGAGTCCCCTTGCTTAAGTGTCTGCTGATCGTGAACGAGTTAGTTAGTATGTTAAGTTGTCTGTTAACGAAATAATTTTGCACTAATTGATAAAGATTTTTGGGGCAGTTGTATTGTTTCAGATTATTTAAAATTGCTGTCCACCAAGCATTGTCAAAGGCTCCTTTAATGTCCAGGCTTACTACTAGTAGGTGTCTTTTCTTGTCCAATGTCGTCTGAATTTGTTCATTTAAAGCACTTAGGGCGTCATCTGTTCCTGATTGCGGACGGAAAGCGAATTGATTTGCGTGTAATAGTTCGTTGGTGGAAAGAAAATGCATCAGTCTGTTTTTTATTATTTTTTCTAAAACTTTACTCATTACCGGTAGCATACTTAAAGGCCTAAATGAAGTGGGGTCTTTTTTGGGGATCAGAACCAATTTAGCGATTTTCCAAATTTGTGGGAATTCCCTCCTCTTATAGAAAGTTTTGTATATTTCCAAAATGATGCGCGGAAAAAATTCGGTTATCTTTTTAATTATGATTGGGGTAATTTTATCATGTCCAGGAGATTTTCTATTATTCAAACTATTAACAATATCAATTATTTCTCCGTCTTCGAGTGGTAAATCGTCAAGCGTGTTGGGTGGGTGTATTACGTCCAGTCTCATGTGGCTCTGTTCTTGAGTGTCATTGCTATTGTTATCATCTTGAATTAGAGTATTGAGTATGTAAGTAAGTGTTTCTTTAGAATCTTTTGTGTATTCACCGTTGTCTGTAAGAAGAGTTTGGAGTGTCATTCTACTTTTAAGTTTGCCGGAAGCCCATTTATAAGGCCAGTTCCAGGCAGTACTGTTTGCGGTGTATGTTTTCCACGATTCTAATTTCGATTTTTTCAGCAGAAGTTTGTAATTCCGTTTTATGTCGAGGTAGTCGCATTTCCTTGATTCCCTGAGTTCTACGTTGTTTTTAGTCCGTTGGTATACCCTTCTAAGATAGTTCGTTTGTTTTCGTAGTTTTGTCAAGTCATCATTCCACCAGGGTACTGTCCGATGTGAATTGTTAAAAGACCGTTGTCCTCGCGTTTTTCTAAATGTCATGTTACTTGCTTTGATTATCACGGATGTAAATTTCGAGGCAATAGTGTCTGTAGTCATGAATTGTAGCTGCGATATTATTTCCCGATCAAGTTCTATTACGTCATCGTGAAGTAAAAATTGCTTTCGTAACTGAGTGCAGCAATTAATTTTAAATTTTTCCCAGTCAGCATTATCGGTTATGTATAGTGAGTAATTTGATGTTCTTCCTGATCCTATACTGTTGTAAGTTGCTAGTATTTCGTAAGTTATACAATTGTGGTCCGAAAAGTTTGTTTCTTTAGAAATTTTCCAATGTTTTATTTCGAAATATTTAAACAAGTTAGTATTAGCAAGAGTAAGATCAATGTTACTTTTTCCAATTGTGCTTTCGAAAGTGGTCAAGTCAGATTCAACATTTAGCAAAATCAAATCTTTAGAAAGAATAAATGCCTCTAAAATTTTTCCTCTTTCATTCGTTTGTTTGTCGAACCAAAATTTTGAACGGCAATTAGAATCCATACCGATAATAATTTTTTCATCCTTGAATTTAGATAAAATCTATATATATATTTTAACTAAATATATAACTAACTATATATATATATAAATTATATATATATATATATATAAAATATATAACTAACTAAATATATATATATATATATATATATAACTAACTAAATATATATATATATATATATATATATATATATATTTTTTTTTTTAGTTGAACTTTTTTGGCCGTAAAATTGATGAATAAATAAATACTTTAATAACTGAAAGTTAATTATTAATTAAAATCCAAATACAGACGGCTTCGATTATTAATGGCTTCAATCGTGAACGGTGTAAATTATATAATGTGAATATGAAAAGACTTGGAAGGGTGGACGGGGAGTGGAGCGAGACCGGAGCGGTACCGATAGTGGAATTCTCTGTCTATTTCTCTTTAGAATATTTGAGCGGACTGGGAGTGGAGCGGGAGCGGAGCCATAGTGTGAATCCGCCCTAAAACTGTCAAAAGCTTAATAATGGGTGAAAGACATAACCTGAAAGAAGCAACCGTAGAATGAAAATTATGTTCATGCCAAAATACGGAGAATATTTAATATGTAATGCGATCAATGAAGATGGAAGTAAACCGAGCATTTACCTATATTATAACTTCTAATAATAAAAAATGGGTTTATGTAATCTAAAAAAAGTTATATATCTAAATATCTATCTAATTTAATATACTATCTATACCTAATATAACATAAATCTAATACACCTAAAAAAGGTTATATAATAAATAAATTATAATTTCAAAACCATATATGAGGTTTAACAATCTTTAAATTTAAAGTAATAGAAAGAACTTTAATTTCATAAAATATAAGTACTTAAATGAATTAATACCAAACAAATACCATATATCTATTTGTATTCAGCATGATCATGTAGGATTCTGGTTTGTTCTCTTATGACAAAAATAAATAAACTGAATACATTCAAAAGTAATAAATCCAGACTTAAGGAAAAAAAAAACAGTTATCAAGTACTGTTGTCGGGGAAGGTACTGATGGAATCACTTCGAAGGTACTATTAAAAGTGGGATAGTAATATTACAAATGGGAAGGTACTGTTTTTGATGGGATAGTAATATTACTAATAGGAAGGTACTGATTGTTTATTAAAAATACTGATGGGAGTGGGGCTAAAGTAGGGAGAGGGTCTATAAAGGTCCATTTAATCGTTCCATGCTTATGTGACATGCAGATGAATTAAGTACATACAATTTATTTGCTATAGAAAAAATAAATACCACAAACCGAAAAAAAGGATTTTTAGGGACCCCCACTTTAGCCCTACTCCAAACCATCGGACCTTTTATTATGCTGTTCAGGACATCTTCCCGTACAATTGTGCCGAAATTGGTTTTTTTTTTTTAAATTGTCTTGGCTTATTTGAATTAATTTTTATTAATCTTTACAACGGTATTATAACATAATAAATCCAGTAAAAGTGAAGAAAAACAAAATAAAAATTCAAATGAATAGAGTTGCGGAAAAACTACCCATCAGTAGCTCTCTAATTATAATTCTAAATTAGAAGCCGTCTTCCCTTTTTAACTTGAAAATTCCCTAAATTTACCCTTTAATATGAAACTATTGTTGTATTTTGGATAATGAACGAAATCACAGCTGCTCCCAATAGGACAATACGAAAGATAGGTGCTGGCAAACGTTGGGGCCACTGCTGACGTCATAGACCCTGGACTAAGGGATATGACAGCCAAGAGGTGTGTCCAAGTCTTGGCACAGAGCCTAATAGTCAAAGGCTAATTTTGGTCGAACACTTAATGAAGTATCTTTGGGCTGTGTATCCAATGTGGATTGAGGCTTTGAAACTTTCCAATGAAATATTATATCTGAAATTAACTAAATTGAAAGCCTCCAAATCACAATAATTTAGATCTCTAATTAGACAATATCAATGATAAGCAAGAGCGTCACCGCCGCACAGTGTCACGAGCAGTGTTCAAAAATAAGAAAAATTAAGTTTGAAATTTTTTTTTGTGGGCTAATATAACATGGGAGGACACCCCCCCCCCCCAATAATTTGTAAGAGGGCAACTTGCACTCTAACTGTGACATAAATTGGCAATGTTTATAAATAACTTCAAAATACATCGTTGGAGGAAGGAATTAAATGCCTAATAGTTGATTTTAGGCGTTCTTATTTCACCTTTTAGCCTCTCAAATTTGTACCTATCTATGAGAATGTTGAATCACCCCCTCCCCCCAATATTTTAGTGCTGGTGACGCCCAAGTCGATAAGATAACTTATCATTGATAAGTTATGTAATATCAAAGATTGATGGTAAGCCACTTTTTTCCTGAATTAATGGCTGTATTTATAAAAAGTAGTCAAAGCCAATCAATAAGTAATTTCAGATTAATTTGCTGGTTATAGGTTTTCTTAAAATCATTATGCTTAAAAAAAAAATTTATTTTTTTATTGTTCAAAAAGATGTGGCATGCTGCCACAGATCCTACTCTTGTCAGATACGTTCGGTAGTCTCGAAAAGTGGTGCCAGTAAGACTTGATAATGAATTGTCATCTAAAAGCTCTCGGTCACGGGAAACAGATTTCTGCTAGCCTAATAACTATTTCTTATTTATTTCAGTTTGTTGAAGCTTTAGTCAAAGGTCGAATTAGGTCTCCGTCGGTGATAATTGATAATGCTCGGTGCAACTTTATGAAAATTATTTGTAGAGCAGTGTGTCCTGGGTTAAGTCTGCATATTATGTTATGCAGTGATCATTGGCGTATTGAAACCAGAATGGATAATTAAGAGCCCCCTAAAAGAGATCTTATTTGCTTGTAGCGTCACAAATCATCACATTGCAATGATAACAGAATAATATACATAAAAGAAAATAGCACTGATTGTTATTAAATAATACTACGACCGATAGCTTAAAAGGATGCTAAAACATGTTCCATGGAGAAGAGGGGAGAGAGGTAAGCGGAAAGAAGGATAGAGGAGTCGGAAAGAAAGGATAAAAGAGGAGGCGATGACAGCCAGAGGACTCCGCCAAGAAAGAAATGACAGGTTTATTAGGCAACGACATATAAAAAAGTTAATTTAATTAAATTAAAAACTTTTTAATTGGAGCAGTCATTTTAACCTTAAATAATAGATTTTGTTTACCAAAAAAAGTCGATAATGTAGAGTTAAGGAACTTATATACTCATTAGATTGCCATACTGCATAAATTCGGAACTGTTGGATAAGCAATCGATTTGTATAATTGAAAAAGTAGGAGGGGTGCCGGTAGGGGAGCTTGTTTTGCTGGCCTGAGTGGGCTCAAGGATATCTCCTAACAGAAAATTGATCTATGTCCGCGCTAGAGTGTTAGCAATAGTCACCTTCTACTAAATAATATTTTCCTGAATAAAAAAGCGGTACCTATAAGCGGTACGTATTTCACAAAACTGCTTTTTTGTAAGCATGCTTCTTCTTTCCTTTTTTTTCTTCTCAAAACTTGCATAAATTAAATTAAATTTGCCTCTATAAATTAAAACAAAATAATAATAATAATAAATTAATAATAATAAGAATAAATTATTGAATTATAAATTTTAAAAAAACACCAGTTTGCTATAAAGTGAAAACCTTTAGCAAATTTTAATTAAAAATAAATCTTGATTTATTTAGTGAATTCACCATTTTTTCTTTGCGATTTCACACGAATAATGGCGTTTAATGGCTACTAGAAGAATTAGTATGAGACCAAACAGTTCTCTCTAAATCATACAGCTTAACGTAAAGAAGGCCCCTCAACGGTCAAGAAAGTTGCGATTATCAAGAAAACCAGAACTAGTCCTAAATCTATTTTATTTTATTTATTTATTTTTTTTAATGGGTTCTCCCCTTCCTCGCCGTTTAGGCTATACGGGGTTTCTCGGGCCAGGGGAGAGGGTGGGGGGGGGATTAATGCCGAGGCTCCGGGTTTCGAACTTGAAATTTTTCTGGTTCTCAATGTTATGTCCATGGCAACGCGTATTTTTTAACGCGTTTGCTCACTCGGCCATCCCGCCACCCTCCTAATGCTATCAGTACCCAACTTGCAAATCTGAAGGAAGTTAGTAAAGCTGGACGGTCTAATGAAGGCGAGTGGCAGGAAGTAGCATGCAAGTCCCCGAGAGGCCGCTTCATCTTCAGAACCAACTTCAGAAAGTCAGTTTTGAAACTTAAATCCATTCCAATGAGAAGAAAGACCAACATCCCAAAGATACGATGCAACCTGCCGACAATGTAACACTAAACCCACCGCCAATTTACATTAAATCTGTTACCAATTGAAGCTTTCATTCCCGCTGAAGGAAAACCCTCAATTGATTAGATAAATTAGTGAATCATAATTTAGACGTGGGAGACATTTCAAAATACATTTCAACAAATATTTTATTTATTCTTTGATTTGCTATCACTAAATTATTAATGCCCGATTCGTGTTATCCATGAAATAAATGATTTTAGGACATTATTAGATATTATGCTAATACAACTTATTTTTCTTAGTTTTTTATGAAGAATAACTGCCTTATATTTGTTCAGTGCCATTCCGTTATACCCAACACATATAATGGCAATACAATGCACCAGAACTATTCTCTTCTTTTAGCGGTAACCAATTTTGTTTGGTAGCAGTATTTCAAAAGCTTGAGGATTATATGAGCAATTAGATAAATATAAATAAATAAATTTAACTTTCGACGGAACATCAATTTTTCTGTGAATCTCAATATCTTGACAGAAAATAGCAGGAGTACTTATTACATAACCAATTATCTAACGTATTTCATAAAAAGTGAATGGATGAACAAATTGAAGGTATTGGCAATTTATATCAATTTCAAATGAAGCTCCACCCCTGTCAATAAACTGTCCATCACTCGGCTATACTCATTAATATCCAACAGATCAATCACACCACATGAAAATAAACGATTCATCTATCTAAAAATAATGATGGTAAATAATTATGCTAAAAGTTGAGGAAAGGTTAGTATGACGGATTATCATAATTTTCATTTATGTTATATCCACATACATACCTTAATAATAAAACAATAGGCACTAATCAGTAAATCTTGCAAGATCTATCTTTGTCTCATAGATTTGTGTTTCACAAGCAAGGAAAAGACATTCAGTACATTAATCCAACACTTAATTAGTGATTACGTAGTAAATTTAAACACGATAGTAAATGGTAACACTTATAAAACGGTGTTTCTTAAAAATGAAAAAATCCAGTTTAAAATAAATCGCTAAAGTATAAGGTGGCGAGAGTGCTAGAATGAAAAGTGAATTCGTTTGGGATTTAATTCTAATATGTATTTGGGCTATTTTAATAACAACAATTTTTTTTTATAGATAAAACATATTTGGTCATCTCTACATAAAAATGGGTTAAAACTGTTGTAACCTTTTATATTAAGAAAGATACTATGTTAATAAACGTTGATAAAAGAAAGAGTTTTATTAACAGTCTCAATTTTCAGGAGAGCCACTTCTAAGTCTCTATAAAATCAAAATTTAGCATTTTGATTATTAGATTGAATATTTATTTGAATGTTATATTTTTCTGCCAGTTCACTTAGATCTTTTAGCCAATAGACCTTTTCTTTTATTACTTCATTATTCAGAAAACTTGGTAGTCTATTATTTGAATACGATAAAAGTTTTAGAATGTAATTGTGATGTATTTTTAAGATGTAAATAAATATGGGAACTATTTTCGTTTCTATGTGAATGAGATATGATGGCGTGGGTTGTGGTAAGTTAAATAATTCCCTAATGAAAAAATAAAAAAGTTTTTCGATTTCTACACATTCTTTACTTCCCCAAGCCTGAGCCCCATATCCCCCATCTTTAATGGTTTTTGATTCATTATTATTTTTTTTTTT
This sequence comes from Aelia acuminata, assembly GCA_911387785.2. NCBI lineage: Eukaryota > Metazoa > Arthropoda > Insecta > Hemiptera > Pentatomidae > Aelia > Aelia acuminata. Next base: position 132,577,670 of record OU426978.1, on the reverse strand, counting down.
TTTTTATCTCCTCCTTTACATCAATCAGGGATGTCTCCTTGTTTACTGGCATTTTAATATTAATTGAGTCACTAAGCTTTATTAGTTATTAGTTTATTTGTTGTGACGATGGAAATAAAAGACCCACTTACCAGGTACGTCTAAAGCCTGCTAGGACGGGAAACTTTCCTGTTTCAAGTCCCACTCCTTCTGCAGTTTTAAATACTTGAGAATATGCCCGCATGCGTTGAATCTTTTCTTTTCATCCAACACTATTATGAAGTACTAAACAAAATATGCTACTACACCAAATTTCACTTATGAGCACTTTAAACCACTTTTATAACACTTTATCGTAGAGACGATCTTTACTCCAACACGGCTGACGGCCAACTCCTCTTCAAAATTTAGCTTTAAAAAAAATAATGCATTACCAAAACATTCCCTTCCCGATGGTGCCATGAGTTAAATAGAGTGACACTTATGGGCCTCACCAGAAATCCATAAAGACATAAAAACATGATTTATTATTAGGCATATAAAAACAAAAAACATTTTAAACAATATTGTTATTACGCTTAATTTATCTAGCTCTATACTTGAGTAACACCAACATTTAAGATCCACCTCCAACATTTTAAGATTTGAATCATCATCAATGAAACGATTGTTAATAATCACACACCAAATTTTTTTTTTAAGTATTATTTCTTTTATAATTTTTAAATATTTTTTTAATAAATTCATTTCAAGTAAAAAGATTGGTTAGGGCCAGCACTGTGACAGGAATGCTGAAACCCGGGTTCGATTCAAGGCCAATCTTTTTTCTCTTGTAGTAAATTTATTTTAAAAATATGTCAAAATAATCAATATCTCCACAACATTTTTACAATACTTTCTTCCAATTACTGAATGGCCCTAAATTACAGGAAGAGTGCGGAGGTGAGTAGCGCTTGAATTGGTTTCTATAAATGGATCGACTGGGTCAGATCAATTCGATAACGAAGCGTCCTAACTCGACAACTGCTGTTATCGTTAACTGATTTCCTACCAATAGCTCAATCAGAGCCTGGAAATCGAGGAAGGAAATAACCCAACTCCGAAAATATCTTCTTTGGTACAAAGAGTTTCGCATTAAAATATATTTTTCCAAGAATAGAAGCTAACCTTCCAATGTAACCAACCTTGAAACCTGGTGAAACTTTCATCTGAAGTTATTCTAATTCTAATTCATCTGAATTATTGTGAAAATAATCTATAAAGTCTATTAATAATTTAGACAAGCAGGTAGAATTGTATTTATTCCACTCGTCAATAGAGATACCATGGATTTTTTTCCAAACGGCTCTCATCTGCCGTTTTTCAGAACAACGGTACACAAGAATTTACAATTGTTCACATAGCGGTAAAATAAGATGTGCTTTTAGCCCGATTTTTTTTTTTTTTAAATCACCACTTAAAGTTAAATGTCAAAAAATATCACCTAATAGACGTGGGAATGAAGCAACCTTAAGCGGAATTTCCCTCTTAAATTTTAATGATATTTTTGCATTGTTTATTTATTTTTTAAATTCATAATAATCTATTGTATAATTCTATCGCTCTAAAATCTCTATACTATCCTTAATTTTTTCATTATAATTCTTAATCATTAAAATATAATTTATTATTAATTCTAGTTATTATTATTTTAATATGACCACATTAATACACAATTATGAATCTATGAATTTAATTCATCTTGGTTTTATTAATATCTATAAACTTTTCGTTACGTTTAGCTTAGACAAATGTATTAAAAAAAAAAAATTAATCAATAACAATGCCCGAAAATTTGGTGGTGTTCTTTATCTCTAAGGACAATAACAAAGTAAGTTTCTAAATTTATATTTCAGTGAAAAATCCAGTCTTCCTTTTTGATAATCATAATTTTTAAAAGCCTTATTTATTTTTTCTGTTAATTTAGGTATATAATTCATTTTATAAAATCTGTAACCTTTTTCATTTTTTTGTTTTCTCTTAATTTTTCCTTCATCTGATTTTTATTTTCTTTTGTCATCTATCGTATTATTTTTTGTGTAAAAATCAGTTATTGTGGTTTGTTTTCGTTTTAATGATCTACTATTATCTTTATTCTTATGATTGTTGTTTTTAATAATTTCCTGATTATTTTCTCTTATAATATTTTCATTTTTATTTTTATTTATTTCAAACTTCTCCTTATTTAGTTTGGTGTTTTTTATATACCTCCTTATTTTATATACTTTTTCTTTTATACTTGTTAAATATTCGTTATCAGTTAGGGCTATGGCTCTATTAATAAGGTTTTCCGCTACATTTATTTTTTGTGTGTGGGGATGGTTTGAGTGATAATTTAAAATTCTATTGCTGGTAATGTCTTTTTTAGTCCATTTTGTTTTAATATTTCTGTCTTTATCTATTGTTATATCCATATCAAGGAATCTTATCGTATCATCTTTAGGTTTTTCTATGGTGAATTTCATTCTATTGAGATGTGTGTTTAACTGGTCCAATATTAGATTTTGATTGCTTTTTTTGGTAATCATTATTATGTCATCAATATATTTTTTAATTAAAATCGGCTTTGTATTTAATTTCTCCAAATTTTGATCTAATAAATTATTTAAGTATATTCCACTTAAATTTACAGCTAGTCTTGGTCCCATTTGTAATCCAAATAACTGTTTATAATATTTACCATTGTATTTGAAAAAACTGTTTTTTATGCATAAATTTATACCCTCTATGAATAAATTTTTATCTTTTATTACTGTGTTATTTTTTATTTTGTCCCAATTTTCCTCTAGAAGTTTTACACATACTTCTATGGGAATGTTGGTAAACAGGGATTTCATCTAGGCTTATTATTTCTAGCTCGGTATCTTTTACTATTATCTTTTTCAATTCAATCGAATTTATAACATCATAATTGTTATTTCTGTTTAATTCATTTAGTGCCGGATTTAGAAATTTCGATAATGCTTCCGTAGGTCCTTTGAAATTGTTGATGATTGGTCTCAGTTCATTATTTGCTTTATTAGATTTCAATAATCCATGTATTCTTGTTTCTGTGTAATCTGTAATGCTAATCATGTTCTTAGTTTGAATAATTTAGTTGCATATGTATTAATTTTATCAGCTCATTCTTTAAAAGGATTACTCCTTAGCTTTTTATATATTGTATCATCATTCATAATAATTTCCATTTTTTCTCTATAATCTTTCAGATACATAATTGCCAATTTTTTTTGTTTTATCTGTTTTGATAACTATTATTTCTTTGTTAGTATGCATTAACTTTTTAAAGTCTTTAAGATCCTTTGCTATTTGTTGGTTCAGTGGGGATGTATTATTTTTGCTTTTATTTTTATTATGCATGTAATTATTTATTATTGTGCATATGTTATTTCTAGTAGCAAACGTTTAGAGGCAATGAGCCTCGAAACGTTGTGATGTTTTAACATATTAAAAAATATATATTATCAAAAAGGAAGACTGGATTTTTCACTGAAATATAAATTTAGAATAATAAAAGACCAAAAGGGATTTTTAAAAAAGTCTTCCAGTACAGGATAAACTATCAAAGTAAGTTTTTTCTGGCTAAAGTTAAAATTGTAAGAAAAAAACATATGTTAAAGAATAGAAGGAAAAAACAATTATTTCTACAGCTTACACGAGCTCGGCATTGAAAAACCACCCACGTCCAGTCAACAAGCAGTAAATAGGCATTACTTATATTGTTTACATTCCAAAATGCACTATCGAAGGTGAATGACCTTCCAAGGTCAATGTCATTTACACAAATTTTAGATATTGCAAACAAATGCTGCACAACAGAAAACCACGAAGGCAATTACATTATTTGTAATTGAAATTGTTTTTCTGAAATTAAAAACTATAAAGTATAAAATAATTAAATAAATTAAATATCCTGTACAAACATATTAAATACTGTTAACAGTTTCAAATAAGTGATTAACCGAAAGAAATAGTTATAAAATTTATTCTAAAACTAAGAAATATGTGATAATTGCCGAATTAACGTCCCTTAATTTTTATTGTTCATTCATGTGATCAATTTAATGCTTCGGTGGGGTTTTTTCCTCCATAATCAGACGTCTTTTTTAATTTCATCTACCTATTTATAGAATACAAGCATTAGTAAGGGAAGGTATTGAGATCTTGAAAAATTAGGTTACAGTGGTAGTTAAAATGCCGCTCTTACGATTGGTCAAGTGGATTTCATGACAGCGATTAGTTTAAACAAATAAGTGTGTTAAAACCGGTGTGAGTAAATTCGCTGAAATCTGATAAACCGGTGAAAAATTAATAATTCTCCCTCTACCATCCTTCCAAACGCTATCCATGATAACATTTATTTGGAGTTGACCTTCTTACACTCTAAAGTACCTGAGCACGGTATGTTTTTCGAATTTCGTCAAAGTCAGATAAACTGGAAAATAGCTAATGATTTTTGTATCAAATTACACCCCCCCCCCCATTTTTTTCGATGTTTTATACATACTCTGCTTTAGCTGATTTAGCCATTCATGATTTGTAGATGGAGTAACTAATCTGATTTTGGAGAAGTTAAAGTGAAATAATAACCTTTTGAATTCCATATATTTTTTTTTTTTAACTTTAACTTTTATTTACTCAAAACAGGAAAAATTTCACTTAGATCCATTATCTTCTTGTGCACGCACATACTTATTATGAGGTCTCCTTATGTCAAATAACCAAGAGTTCAACTCCCAAATGGTCTGGGTGTGTGAATAGATCAAAAATGGTGTTTTAAGAAATTGATTTTACGTCTGAAAGGGCCGTATTTATGAACATTCCTAAGGAAGCAGTTAAGGTAACCTTAACTGGTTCCTATGTTAAGGTAACCTTTAAGCTTAAGTGTTCCTTTAAATAATTCTCATTTTTTGAACCTTCCTTAACACTTCCTTTCCTTAACTAAGTATGCCTTTATTGAGGTGCAAATTTCTCCGCCCCTTAGTGTAACCTGCCTAACCTGACATCAGTGTTAACTTCACTCTTGTTTACTGTGTTGTTTAGAGTGTTTTAAGTAGTTAATGTGGCAATTAAAGCTTTAGAACTATAAGAACATGATAATTGGAGTAGAAATCACTCAAAGTTGAATAGTGTGCAGACATATACAATGTTTCATCTAACCGATTACAAAACATGTTGGTTACTAATTTACACATACCTAACATTTACACGCCATTCTCATGAAGAAGGTTTGAACTATCCATCCAAGAATATTCTAGTTATTAGACGCTGTTTGCCCAAGCTATAAAAAGAAAAGGTAATCGCGCTAAAATTTGAAATTATTAATTTTAAATTAGATATCCGACTATCCAACAACATATACGAACGCTTTACTCACGCTTTTTTGTTAAATTGGAAGGACAAAACAACAGATTAATTCACGACATGGCCACGGTTCACTTGCCCGTTCGAAGGCGGCTAAAAAGAAGCTGGATGAGAGACTTCCTCTCCTGAATCAGTGTCAAGCCCGGAAAGAGGTGCTGCTGGGCACTTTCATTCCTTCATGCCATACATGCCTTACATATCATTGCGATGCTGCAGCCATCGCTTCGCTGATTGTCGCAGACCGCTGACAGGTGCGAATTAATGTTTGAAGACAAAAAAAAAAAGTTAGATATAATTTTGTTTTATTTTTATTAAATAAATACGTAAGTAAATAAGGTAAACGTACCTATAGTGGACACTGTTCCAGAAGTGGCCACTTGGACAATTAAATTTTGAAAATAAGGCAGGCTTTGAATCAGCTTTAAACATTAAGTGAATGTACTGGATAGCAGTAGGTACATTCACTCTAAGTTTGAAGCTGATTCAAAGCCTAGCTGCCTTATTTTCAAAATTTAATTGTCCAAATGGCCACTACTGGAACAGTGTCCACTATAGGTACGTTTACCTTACGTACGTATTAAATAAAAGACTTGGCATCAATAACGGCTAAGTGCCAACAATTTCTTGCAATTGTTGAATAAGAAGAATTTACTTTAAAATGTGAAAACTAAGTAAATTCCGTTAGAGAAATCTCAAAATTTATATTTATAAATTTATAACTTAAGAGAAAAGTATTGCTCGGTGTTATACCTTACATAATGTTAGCCAGGTTTTTAAGAACTTGACTCTATTTTGCTCCTTTACGTTTCTGAATCTTAAAAAAATATCTCAGAACTAGCAATTCAAAAAACTAAAGGAACGATAAACAGGTTTTAATAAATAAATAAAATAGGAGGCGACTATATTTAATTATACTGTCTATGAAGTACATATAAATACTACAGATTATATTTAGTACAAAATTAAGTAGCAGTTTTATAGAAGTCGTGTGAACTCTTAAAACACTACTTTGCCGGTTTACATCGAAAAGAAAATATCATATTTGCTCCAATAATCCGGAATCTGATGCCTTTTTATGTGCTGCTATACTACTTCTCGAGTGAGAATAATGTATATCAATATTTCCCTCAACTTCAATCAAAGAAGTCTCTAGGACAGAATCAGTGAAGGAAGAAGTTGAGAAACATTATACAGGACCGGAGCCTATAACTTTTGACTGCTATTTGTTGAGTTCTTGCGAAAGCAACAACCTTCCGGGTTCAAAAACCTAAAGAAAACTCATACAATTAAAATTAGTTTCCAAATACAGCGAAGTTACAAAGTAAGAACTGGTTCATTAAATTTGTTCATAAGTTATACAATAAAGTAGGAAACTTTTGAAAAACGCTTATGACGTTTGAATTATATAAGAAAATAAAGACATTAACTGGTTAAATTTAAATTAAAGCATTTCTTTATTATAAAAAAAATATTTGTTTATAATTAAAAAATATCATAACTAAATAGATGACAAGCTATAAAAACAATTACGTAAACAACAAATACATGTTCATACAAAAAAGAACAAAAATCCTAAAATCCTATAAAAATAATTTAAAATATCCTAAACATTAAATACGTGAAGAAAACTTTAAATTAGTTTTGAACAAATCTAATTTTTCGCATGTCATCAAACTAAAAGGAGCGAATCCATATCGCAGAGGTTTTTAGCAAAAATCAAATTAAACTTTCGGATTAGGATATATGGAAAAATGCAGAATAATCTTAAGATGTTTCAAAGTATTCCTATTTGGGGTCACCTGTGGTGTAATGGTTAGCATGTCAAACCTACAACCCTAAAGGTCGTGGGTTCGCGTCCCGTGATGGCCTAGGATATTTAAAAGGGAGCAAAAAATCCTTCGCTATGCCATCGAATATGACATAAGGGACCCGAGCCTGTGCAATATATGATACTCGTTGAAGATCCTTATCCCAATTATACCTGGATAGGCAAAATTTAGGCCTCCCACTTTAGCCTCGTCCGATTAGCCTTAGTAGCATAAAGGGGCGTTAATAAGCAGTATTCCAATATCCTTAAAACAACAAAATATTTGATAACTAATCCAAGAAAATTAAAGAGAAAAAAGTGTTCCATTCCGTCCCTCGTTCCCCTTTGTATTTTCTGTTCGTTTGTTCATTGGTGTTTAATGGCGTGAAACCGAATTGGTAATCAACGCCAAACCTTATGTATTTCTTTTCTGTCAAGTAAAGTTAAAGATTCCTATCCTAATTATAGCTGGTTAGGCAAAATTTAGCACTCCCATTGTAGCATCGTCCGATTAGCCGTAATTGCATAAAGTGACGTCAAATAAAACAAACAGACTAATTAATTTATAATTAATATTTCTAATTTTCAGTTGGGCTAAAAATTAACTTTACTCTGGTTGAATTTATTTATTTAATGCGTAAATTATTCAATGGATATGGATTTTATATGTTTTATCAGTTTGAAATAATAACAAGTCCTGATCTCGTTGAAAACCATTCTGCCTCATTTTGCACAGTTCGTGCTTTTAGCAATTATACTTAAACTCCATAAAATTATCAGGTTGCGAATGGAGTTATTCTCAAGATTTAAAATAATATACTTGTCCAATAGACTATATTGAAATTAGGCTTACATCAATTCAGTATGTGTACGTCCTTATTTTGGAAATTGTTTTAATTCAAGAATTCTATATCGAAAAATAAAATAAAAAAATACATGCAATAGGAAGTTATGAATTTAATGCTATTTCTTATATTATATTTTATAGGATGAGACTATAAAGGAGTTCAATGAGAAACCTCCTCTCCTAATTCAAGGCTGGGAAGATGTGATATTTCTTTATTTCATGAAAATGCCGAACCGAACTTCCTATGCCCACAATTTGTTGAATGTAGCTTCATTGTGGTGAGACAGGAACAAATGAATATATTTTTTATTTAACTTCAATTTGTTTTTAGGGAGAACCCAGTAAAAATGGAGTTGAAGTATATAAATTTTTACATTACATTTCTTTTACAACTTTCTTAAATAATTGACGAAAATTTCTTGGATTCGACTACCTCTCAAAATAAACATTAGCAACAATAGGAAACTCCTCCTTAACAATTAACTAACATTAAGTAAAGGATTTCCAGGGAAGTGAACGAAAACCCGGGAACGACTCCTTCATGGAATTCATTTACTTTCTGAGATTACGGGAGTAGATCTCTGTAATTGTTTCATTTAGTAAATTGCTTATGTTTGTGGTGTAAACTGAAATCTTTCTCCGTGACCCCTTAATGTATTTATTTATGATATGTATGCATACATTAATTATAAATTATAAACCGTGGAAAGCAAAATTATTTTTTTTCAGCTTCTAATCACATCTGTCAGCAATTAGTGAAATCAGCGAATGTAATGGCTACAAGGAATTTATTTCAGGAAAGAAAAGTGCCCAGCAGCACCTCGTTCCGGGCTTGATACCTTCCAACAGGCATGTCACCCGTGGCCATGTCGCTAATTATTTTATAGTAATGTCCGAGCTATTTAACTTGAAAGCGTGAACAAAGAGATCGTATGTGATGGTAAATAGTTAGTTGTTTAAGTCTTTATGCGGAGTTTTGTTATTTACGTACGTCGGAACTTCCTTTACTAGTCTTAACATTTATTATTAAAAAGTTGGATATTTTTTTAAGAGCGTCCTCTTTGCTGAGACGAAAATTTGTGAGGTTAATGTCCCGAATGGGTTCAAGTATTCAGTTTCTCTTTTTTTTCACTTTTGATAATTTGATGTGTTAATCAATCTACTCCTTCTAGGCGTCTAAACAGTAGATGGCCTCGTGACCATTTAAGTTAAAAATGTTAGTTGTCAGCTACCACTAAGTAGTTTATCTACGTGCCTCTTTACGACTTTTTTTATCTCTTGTGTTGCATAACTGTCAGATTAACTTGATATAGTTTTATCATTACAGTTGTAAACTTCAAAAACTTAATAAAAAAATCTGGTGCGTGCGCGCAACACACAACTTTCACTTACCAACTTACTTAGATTAGAAATTAATGCGTTTTGTTAATTGCCACTTATCAAATGAACAGAACAGTTTAATTATAACGCATTGGTTTGTCATTAAAGGCATACGGCGCATGCGTGAGCTCAAGGTGTTTTATGAGTTGACGGAATATTTTTCTTTTTTTCTCCTGTATATATTTACTTGATTCTCTTCATATATCATATTTAGCCGTTTCTTATTTTTAAGCGTGATGAGAGACAGTTAATTTCCCAATATAAACTAAAACAAAGGTACTTTATAGAAAAACAAAAAAAGCCCCTTCCCCATTTAAGCCCCCTCAGAACATTTTAATAATGATAAAGCTTACCTGATATTAAATAAATTAAATAATAGTGATATTAAATAACTAATTTTCATTAAACATAACGAATTTGATAAAAATCGTTAAAGCCGTTTTTGAGATAATCGATCAAAAAGGTGAAAATTGGACAACATTTATTAAGTAAAGTCCCCCCTCCTGTTGATCAATTTTGATGAAATTTTTACAGTCATATCTCGGGCATATAAATACATTAAATACCAAGTTTGATCAAAATCGTTAAAACCGTTATTGAGTAAATAAAAAAACACGTGAAAATGATACAAAATTTATTAAGTAAAGTCCCCCCTCCGGTTGATCAATTTTGATGAAATTTTTACAGTCATATCTCGGGCATATCAATAGATCAAATACTCAGTTTAATCAAAATCGTTAGAGCCGTTTTTGAGAAAATCGAAAAAAACTTAAAAAGTTATTAAATAAAGTACCCCCTCCCTTTGAGCAAATTTGATTAAATTTTTGCTGTCACATCGCGGGCATATACATACTCTAAATACCCAATTTCAGGTTCGCACGGTTTATAGTTTTTGAGCTAGTCTGTTCACACACACACACACACAGATACACACACACACAGACCATTTCGCGGGACTTGGTTATTTTGACTCAGGGGACCCCAAAACGTGTATTTCCGTTGAAAACCGGAAGTCGAAAATTTTCACGATCGCAATACTTCCACTTACTATATATTTCATATATAGGTAAGTGAAAGTAAAAATGTTTTATAAGGTATTTATGCAAGCATGGTGAATTAGTACATTTATCAATAACACCAAATGCACGTGGTGGAGAATTTGAAAAAAAATCTAAAATAAAATCTTTAATATTGTACTCATAAATATTTTTGTATTCACAACATTACAACAATAATTACAGCATAGTTGTAGAGATAAAATAAATAATAAAAATTTAGCTGACACATGAAAAAGGATGCACAAAATGTAATTAAATGCAAATATTCTTCTTAGATTTTAAGATAGCAAATTCTAAGATTCTTACTACACTTTAGCCTACTTTGTTTTAAATGAGCCCAATATATAAGAGAGGACAAGGGTCAGTGTAGCCGATCCACTACCAAAGGACCACTAAAGTAATTCACTGACCCAGTTGTTCCTACCACTTGCTCTATTTCACGGGACGGTACGGTCCTATATCAAAAGGTTATTTATTTAAACAATACAAAATAAATATCTTATCTGTAATAACCATTTTATATATTTATAAATAACTAAAGATGTTCAGAAAAATGTATATTTTTGGTATGTGTAAGAGAAATTATATACGATTGGTATATTTCTGGATGTAGCTCAAGCGTTCGACAGAGTCTGACACCAGGGACCTCTCTATAAACTCAATGATACTTCCACCTACCTACTATCTTATTCTTCAATCCTTCCTTACAGACAGATTTTTCTCCGTTAGGTAGGGTTAAGAGATGTCTTCTATACGGTCAATCGCAACAGGTGTACCTCAAGGTTCCATGCTCGCCCCATTACTCTACAATTCGTACACACACGATATTCCTTGTAGCCCCGACATTTTAACAGTAACATACTTGGACGACACAGCAATCATAACAAGGCACGAAAATCCAACCCATGCATCACAGAACCTTCAACATTATATGACAAAATTACATGACTGGTTTAAACTTTGGAAAATCCGACTAAATCACGTCAAATCACTGCAGATAGGCTTTACTCTTGGACGTAAAATGTGCCCTCCTGTTTTCCTTGATAATACAAAGATACCACAGACAGACACTACCTTGGTTTGACATTTGATCGAAGAATGACATGGGGTCCACATATCACGAAAAAAAGAAAAACTCTAAACCAAAGACTGAAACATTAACATACATAACATTAACATACGTGGACATAAACATTAACTTCTTTACTCACTTCTTTCAAAGCATTCAAAACTATAACTAAGACAGAAATTGAACACCTTAAAATCTATTTGGACCTATGCGTCACGGATATATGGGACAGCAAAAAAGACACATATTAACAAACTACAAATCTTTCAGGCGAAAACATTCAGAACAATCACTAAAGCACCATAGTATGTTAGCAACATTACTTTACACATGCCGACTGTCAACGAACAGATACGAACTCACTACAAAAGATTCCATGACAAATTGCAAGGACGCCCCAATTCAGTCATTAATGACATGGCCACAACAGACATGCCAGGTAACGCCCGAAGAGGGCTAAAGAGTAGCTGGACGAGGGACCTCTTCGTCTAGTGATCAGTCCTAGTAACATTCAAGACAGGAGGAGATGCTCACCCTCATGCCTCTCATGCCATTGTTATAAATTTAATGTAAGAAAATTCACTGGTTGTTATCATTATATTACCAGGTGTGAATAAACATTAAAAGTAAAAGAAAAAATATATATGCGTAAGAAAATTGATACAACTGGTCTTAGAAAAAAGAATGAACATCCAAACATGTTAAAATACAACGTAAGTATAATAAAAGAACTATGTTCACATTATAAAAGCATCATAACTATAATAAATTCTTTGGAACTATAAAAATCATTTTTACTTTCACTTACCTATATATGAAATATATAGTAAGTGGAAGTATTGCGATCGTGAAAATTTTCGACTTCCGGTTTTCAACGGAAATACACGTTTTGGGGTCCCCTGAGCCAAAATAACCAAGTCCCGCGAAATGGTCTGTGTGTGTGTGTATCTGTGTGTCTGTGTGTGTGTGTGTGCGTGTGTGTGTGTGTGTGTGAACAGACTAGCTCAAAAACTATAAACCGTGCGAACCTGAAATTGGGTATTTAGAGTATGTATAAGCCCACGATGTGACAGCAAAAATGTCATCAAATTTGCTCAAAGGGAGAGGGTACTTTATTTAATAACTTTTTAAGTTTTTTTCGGTTTTCTCAAAAACGGCTCTAACGATTTTGATTAAACTGAGTATTTGATCTATTTATATGCCTGAAATATGACTGTAAAAATTTCATCAAAATTGATCAACTGGAGGGGGGACTTTATTTAATAAATTTTGTATCATTTTCACGGGTTTTTTTTATTTACTCAAAAATTGCTTTAACGATTAACAAAAATAAGATATGAATGTAGAAAAATGTGTGACTTTGGGAAATGATATTGAGCAAAACACGTCAATTTCTAATATAAGTAAATTGATAAGTGAAAGTTGTGTGTTGCGCGCACGCACCAGATTTTTTTTCTATCAAATAAGTATTAAGTAAGTAGGTATGTTGATTTAAAGCGGATTGCTAGAATTTTAATAAGTAATAAAGCAATATTGGGAATGTGTTTTTTTTATTCATAAATGCTCAAGAAAATTTCATTTGTAAGTGATGTACCAGTGACTGTGAAGCTAAAAACATATATAAAAAATATGAAATAAATTTTATAAAAATCAAAAACCAAAACAAAAAAAACAAGAAAAGAAATATTCTGTTTGAGAAAAGTTTTTCGTGTAGCGGAAGGTGGCAGACCTACCTGATCAAAAACACTTTTTACGAGAATATTTTTCACAATTTCCTTTTTCTTTTTTTTCAGTTTTACAGGTTATTTTGAAGTGTATAATTAGAATTACATTATGATTTATAGTGATCAAGAATTTTGAGTAAAAAGTGTAAGATGCGATCGCCAAACCATAAAAGATGGAGTATAGTTTAAGAATCATAGATTGGATAGATTTTTAGAAAGAAGAAATTATAATACAATATAGTTTAATGCATTAAACTAAAGAATAATCGAGTTTTTCTGCTCATAATAATGATTACTAATTTTTCTATACTGAAAACAGTCGTCTGATAACAATAGCAGGTTTCTTCGATATAATAACTTTTGCTTTATTAATATAGCTCTATATTTAGCCAGGAGAGGGGTGTCTCAGACACCCAAAGTATCTACGCAAAGTTTTCCCAGCGAAGACTACCAGCGTTTGACACCTTCAGAATTCAATCATCCGAATCGATTAAACGTCTTTCATTAGCTTAGTGAATTTATTACAGCGATAGCAACGCTCTGAGCATTGAACAATAGAACACTTTCAAAAATAAATTGAAAATAAGTACTCATATGGATTCAGACATTAATAAGATGTCAAAGTAATTCAAGCATCGGCTAGAATACCTAAGGACTTGTGATTTTTTTTTTTTTTAATCCACTGAGTCGAGATGAACAGGGAATGAATTACTTCAGTTAATAAATTATGCAAAACCGAAGAATGTGAAGAAGATGGTGATTCATAAAGGAAATAAATTTAGTTTCTTCTAACCAACAAAAATAAAATAGCATTTTTGAAACAAACATCTGAGGAAATAGCTGTAGCTGCCAAAAGAAACAATTTCTTCACGCCTTACTTTGCCACCTGGAAACGTGTTGATAAGCATATAAAAGAATATCTGAAAATAAAAATAAATCTGAATGCATCGATTTAATTGAATGCAAAGGTTTATAGATCAAAAACATCAATGAGTTAGGCATGTATTATAGCAGACCATGTTTATGAAGCAATCGATTTGTGTCTTAGTCTAGGAGAGCGAATAATTTGGTTTCTTCTAAGTTACAGATAGTCACTGTTTAGTAACATTGGTTTTATTCGAGTTCCTTCTTCTTCTTTCACTATATCCTATTTGCTTTTAAGCGTGGAGTAGTTGCCTCTGACCATCTTGTACAACGGCCCCTGTCCTGTATAAGCCTTTTCATCTCCCCCTGTATAAGCCCTTCCATCTTTGTGCTCCCTCTCGCTGTGCTAATTCTCTCAAACAGGTCTGCATACATGAGCCTTGGCCTGCCTTGAGGACGCCTTCCTCACGGTCTTGTTTCTAGAAACCACCTAGCCAATGGGTCATCCCCATTCTATTAACGTGCCCGAACCATTTCAGCTGTCTCTCTTCAATCGTCTCTAGGACGGATCTAACTCCTAGTTTATCACGCACTCTTTCATTCCTAATTCGGTCTCGCCTGGCTTTTACCAATATTGTCAGTAGGAATCTCATTTCCGCAGCCACAACCTTGCTGGCATAGCGGACCAAGAGTGTCCAGCTTTCCGATCCATATAGTAACACTGGGAGAAAAACTGATTTGAATAGCAGGATCTTCGCTTTTCTACTCAATTCCTGCTTTCCAATGAGTGTCGGGGATATTTGGTAGAATATTCCATTGGCCTTTTGGACTCTATTCAGGACCTCCTGGTCTATTCTTCCATCCTTGCAGATCATTGTTCCCAGGTAGTAATAGGTATCGGTTTGCTCAAGAGTCTCTCCATTGCAAGGGATTTTAAGTTGCTCATTCCTTCGTCGTACATACATAACCTTGCTTTTAGAGGCAATGATCTGCATGCCTCTGAGTTTCAGTTCTTCCTGCCACTCATCCACAGCGACTTGAAGAGATTCAGCATCATCCGCAACCAATACCACATCATCCGCGTACAATAGTGCCTGTGCCAAAACTGGGGTCATATGCCAGTATCCCACAATTGCTCTGGGTGTCCTCCTTTTACAAAATTTCCAGATGCCATATGGTGCTTGATAAACTGACTTCATGGCACTTAAGAGATTTCGTCTGTCATCGGTGGTATACAAAGTATACACTAGGATCTTGGAACAAAGATTAAGGAAATTGGTTAAAGAAGAACAGGCAGGTTTTAGGCCCGGTAAGCAGACACAGGACCATATCTTCTCCCTGAGAATGATTGTAGAGAAGGCATGGGACAGAGCTAAAGCAGTATACCTAGCTTTCCTAGATCTTCGGGCGGCTTTTGACCATGTTCCCAGACAGGAAATATGGAATGCATTGGAAGATAGGAGAATCCCACGAAATCTCTTATTCGAGTTCCAATAGTTTGAAATTTTTGTGTAATTATTTCACGCCAACCAAATTATTTAAATTATCATTGGTGTTAAAGTACAATGATTTTTACAAATAAAGAAGGTTTTAAGAACGTCATTTTCATTTGAGTGATTTCTGACATAAATATCAAAGCAAATGAAGTGTCACAATCAATAAACTGTGGTGAAATATCGGTAGCAGTCAGTATGATGGATATTACAATATCGGAATCAATAAAGATATACATCTAGAAAGAAAACATTATGCATGAGATAACAAGATAGACCCAACCAACCATTTGTTTCAAAGAAACCAAGTTTTGAAGAAATGAGTCGGGATTTGATATATCTCGGACTAGACGGCTTGACTTCCAGGACCTTGTCAAATGAGAGCTATTTCGGTTTTGGGTCAGATCACGCCACGGCTAAAAGCAGGCTCTTCTGGTCACATTTTTTGTCACCGATGAAACTTTCTACTGAGGCTAGACCTTCCTGTCTATATATATGAAGAGATGGAGAAGTAACGAGGATTTACCACCCTTGGCATGGGACCAACGTTCTGTCATCTTATGTTAGGTTATTTAGAAAAAAAAAAGCTAACAACAAATGGCTCACTTATTTAACACATGACGTTGATCTTTGATAATTATGCTGAGCAGTTTAACTTATACATATAAATTATCTATCACATACTTTGTGCTAGAAAAAAAAGACAATAAAACAATAGGATCTTTATATATATATATATATTTAATTATATTTTATGTCATTTGCGCCTGCCCTGGAGTGAATACAGCAAATTTGTGGAGAATGAAAGTTTATCTGCGATTAGCTTGATTTAAATGATGTGCTCGAGCATATCCCTCGGCCATTGTCTTTTTAAGCTTAATCGCAGGTCAGTAGTATCAGATATCAAGTATCAAATGGGATCATAAATATAAGCTGTAAAATATTGATTACAATAAGGATATCTTTTTCAACCATTAAATAAATAAAGAAGGGATAATGAGAGAGAGAGAGAGAGATTTTGATTTTGATTTTTAACGCTTTATTTAACCCCGCAGAGTTAGGTCTCATGGACCTCTCTAACACTCAACGGGTTAGAGAGAGAGAGAGAGAGAGAGAGAGAGAAAGAGAGAGAGAGAGAGAGAGAGAGAGAGAGAGAGAGAGAGAGAGAGAGAGAGAGAGAGAGGAGATAGTAAGTAGAAGTACTTAATTTTATTTCTAGGTATCTATTTGTAAATCATACAGTTTAATTTTACGATGGTTCCAATTCAGTTTTTAATAATAATACTTCTGTCGAAACTACCTATCGACTTGAACACAATAGATAATAAAAAACTGCTATCATTTTTATAATAAATCTAAACATAATATTGAATTAAAGCAGACGGTTGAAATTGAAAATAAATAAAAAATTCAAATTATTTAATTATGTGAAAATGGATCCATAATTAAAAAAAATCGAAATCATAATTTATGATGATAAAGTGGGTAGACACACACACACGTAATTCTTATTTATCACAAAACCAATTCTATACGGAGTTGGTAGTTGTTATTTATTCATATAAAATTCGTCTATTAATCACTAGCACTAATGAAAGATCTTATGTTGGACGATGAGAAAGTACAAGCTGTTCTCAGGTCGAAGGGTGAGTTAATTTGGTCAGGATCACGCTCGACCACCAGGTCATTCTCCCATATAAGCGTGCCAACTTCCAAAGGTGCCAAAGTCCCGAAGGACGAATGTTTTCCGAGGAAAATCCTCGCTTGATATAGGGTAAACCAGACAGTTATTGACACCCTTAAGACTAAATTTCTGTGGTGAAATTTAAAAAAAAATGCTTTTTATGAAGGGATCAAATTGAAAATTCCTATAGCTCCTCTTTATTTATCCTTATAAAGACTCAAGATGTTTTTTTGGGTCAAAAGTTCAATAGTTTTACCATATGGCCATTTATTTACCATTTATGGAAAAAAGTTCAAAAAGTAGTTATTGATACCCTGTGGATGGGTTATTGGCACCACAGTTATTGACACCCCCTGTCCCCATAACTTTTATTATTTTGTTAAGTTTTATTGAATAACATTATAAAGAAATAACACCACTTACACATATTAAACTTTAATGTAATATAAAAAGGAAAAAAAATATTCAACCTATTTATTTAACATTATAAATGAAACTACTTTAACACAAACAAATATATTATAAATTTTGGTAGGTATATGTAACGTAAAATAAAATAATTAATTTACATGGATTAATTAATTTACATCCTCATTCATATCTTCATCTTCATTTATATATGGATCAGACTCCACAATGTAACACGCAGGACAAACAAATTCATCAGACTCATCACTTTCAGGGAAATGGTCATTTCCTTTTAAACACTTTTTGTGGTAGACCTTATTGCATAATCCTTATTGTAGGACTAAAATGCTTTCAGGATGAAGCATTTATAAATTAATCCTCATCTTCTAATATGTGTTGGAACGTTCTTGAACCACTTCCTAAAATTGGCTTCAGAAACACAAGCGCTGGTACCAGACTGGTACACCCTAGGAAGTCCTCTCTGCTGTAGAGGGGTGCCTTCATTAAAAGCCTTATACCAGGCATCACCAGGACAATTATCTTTAAAGGGTGTGCTCATATTTTTTAATTCAATAACTTCTTTTACTAATTGTAAATTGTTGGAATTCCTCTTTCGCACATTTTTCTACCCATGCAGCTAGAGTAAGCTCATCTTTATCTGAAAGCATCGGCCATGGTCCAAACGACGATTTTACAAATTTATCACTTAACCTGAAGTTACCCGAGGAACCCTAAATCTTTCGAATCCTGATTTAATAGAAAAGCCATCCTTTATGGCCTTCGAGGCATCCTCTAAATCCTTCTGGCTATAACTGGGTACAAATGTTCTTAGGCATACTAGTTGTACATACACACACAAAAAAAAAGAAATTTACTAGTAAGAACTGACAGTGTCAATAACTAGTCATTGAATCCCAAAACTAGTAATTGACACCCCATGTCAATAACTAGTTACGCTAGAATTAAAGTTAAAAAAACATTACAGATTTATCAGGAAGATTAAACTATCAAAAGTAAAACAGAGCCATGAATATTTAAAAAAAAAATCAAAATTTAGTTATTGACATGGGGTGTCAATAATAGAATACATTGAAAAAAATGACCAGTTATTGTCACCCCTGAATAATAATATTAAAATTGATTATTTTAATTTAAAATCACTCCAGACACTTCAATTATAGATTAGCAAATAAAATAAACTACTTACCTTAATTGTAAAAAATTTAGGAAGAGAAAAGGGACAAAACTATTGGATGAGAATCCTTATGGAAATCAGAAGCTTGTAGCCATTGACAGGCTACCAACTAAATTCATGAAAGTATTAATTTTAAAATCTTCTCTGCGATTAGTTTGCGAAACACTTACCCTGTAGATGACTTAGAGGACCCTTCAAACATTAGATTCATGTGTATTTTAAAATAAACTTAGGACTTGTTTACTTATTTCTATAAGTTAATGTTTGGGGTGTCAATAACTGTACTGGGTGTCAATAACTGTCTGGTTTACCCTACAACTTAGATATTAATTCCCACAATCGGGCTATAAAAATGATACTCATATGAATGAAAAATTAATATGTAGGGTAAAATAAAATAAAAAACTCACATAGCCCCTTTGCCTCTCCCCAAAAGAGTTTATTTTTGAATTTCGAATTATAATCCTAAAATAATATTACTAACAAGGCGTACAAATCCTCAATATTAGAAACATTGGTACAGAACATCAGTAGGTACATTCTTACAATGCACACTCTGCAGTATAAGTGTTTTTTATAGTAATGTAGAACCCGCCTGAAAATAGTAAGTACAACAATAATAGCAATCATATATTTAAAATTTCGCCAATTTTTAACCCTTCCTTACTAAAAAGAAAAATCAATGGTGCTATTCTTGTGCTATTTACAATAAACGTTAAATTTAACATGTTCACGTTGATTATCTCTGGATATTATTGCTTAAAACCATCGTCTATCAAAAATAATCAGTTGAAAATTTCTAAACCAATAAACTCTAAATGATTTAAATAGATTTAAGACTGTATTTAATAAATATTCAATTTTTTTTGTAAAGGCCGAACTACATATTTGGAGAAAACTGAAGTAAAAACTGAATTTCCTGAAATAGGGTTGTTAACTTCTATCACTTTTGAAATAAAACATATTTCAGTTTGTCTTTTATGTCAAGGAAATATAAAGAAGCATGATTAAAAAAAAATAACAATAGGTAATCCAAAAACAAAAAATAAAAAGTTTATTGAATAGCTTTGACGCTGTGGTTTTACATCGAACATATAATGTTATATAACTTAAAATTATCACAACGTTTCAAACTAAAGATTAGGGTTCCTTAAATTAAAATACATACTTACCTGAGTACATTTCTTTAGTTGAATATGGTGGGTCGTCTTACCTGTAATAAAAGAAAAAAGAAAATTAATATAAGCAAAATCATTATAGCTTATATATCAAATTAAATATGTCGCAAAGTAGCTATTTCATTCTAACACCCATGGCACTTGGTGATACTTCTCCTATGAAAGAAAAGCACCACCCAGGGCGGGACTCGAACCCGCAGCTCCGGCATGGAAGTACGGCGCTTTACCGCACAGCCACACCGGGCCTTAAAACCCATAGTAATTAGTTCTGAAAATTAACGAGTGCGAGAGCTAACTGTAGCGCGGGGACAACTAGTTGGCGACGGTGGTGGTTCCTGGTGGGGTCGGGGAAAACCCGCCCCCCCTCCCCAACCTATAGTCTTACCTAATAAAGATTATTGGACTAATTACCTATGCGAGAGGTAACTAGTCGCGAAAAAAAAAGCCGTATTAATTACGGTTTTTAAAATTTTAGTTCGCGTGAACTGACAACAGATCGCATTGAAAACGTTGGTCGCGGTAGCCAGGAGGGGGGGGGGGTAAATATCTAAATCATAACAAAAATATTGCATTAAAACGTATCTTTTAGAACTACTTTAGAGCTTCTATAGTGGCACAAAAAAAAAATGTCTCCTCATCAATATGAAGCCAAAATTTTCAAGCTACAGAACGACACCAGCACAACTGTTTTCCGGTGTCTGAATAAGGAACACAAGGTTGTGCCATTTTCGATTAATATAATTTGCTGTTTGGAAAATGTCAAATGAAAAATTAAACTTCAAATAGCTTTATAAATTAAATATCGTTATTAAATTTGTCAAAGTAAACAAAAAATATAGTATAATAAAAAAGGAATAGGGACAGGTCAATTCTGGAGACCATGAATTTCATCACATGCAAAATGTTGTTTTAACATTTTATTAAATTAAGTACATGCTATAAAATGTATTAATACAATCATATGTATTATGAATACATTTTTTTTCAGCTCTTCAGCTAGAATGTAACATATTTTTCTAGTACTACAACTTATTAATTACCTATTAACAACTTATTAATACTATTTTTTTTAGTTTTAATAAATAGGTCGATAGGTAGGTAAACTTGAATAGTTGCTTGTCGGGATTTAGGAATTAAAACGGATTTAGTTGTAGTGTTCGTACGATGAATTTATGTTTTGGTTGTTGATATATGTCTCAGCTTGTTCGCAAACTATGTTAAAACAACGATATATGCCGTACGTGACCACAGCCCTTCCGCACCCTGACGAGGTTCGGTCCTCCCTGAACACGTACAGCTACTTGAGGATGGAGGCTAAATAACCTAGTACAGGCCCACCGAGGTCGACGAACTCTTCGGATGGCCGCTATTCTCGAGATGGACCGACCATTTACGGAATTTATTTTACCTCGTGCGGCCACAATGGGTAGTTCGGTCCTGAAAGCCACCAGGCTAAATTGGTATGAGCACAATCTGTGTTCTTTAAACAAAGGAATACAATCTATTAACGGGAGGTGAAGTATGAAAGTAAATATTTAAATAATAACTTTATTCAAGTATCGAAAATATTTTCAATTTTTATTTTATTAAAGAGAGGAAGCATTAGCAAGGTATGCTAGACTACTGGACTACTACTGCGTATACTAGATTGATGCGCAACTGATTCGTGGTTTCACGTATTGGCGGGTTGAATGAGTGAAAATTCAAATCACTTAAATAGATAACAATCGAAAACGAGTTTAATTGAATATTCAAAGATGTTAGCATGTTAAAAATTATACACCTCAAATTCTGGTCGAAATAAGGTGAATCGAATACTATTAGAAGAATATCAAGCTTCCGGAATGTGGCGTAAAATAAGGTATGATATTTCATATGTTTTATATTTTCAATACTGCTAAATTAATACCTCTCATAGACTCATTATCGAAATAGGAATAATTTGTATAAATCCTTAAACTTCAAATTGTATATTTTTCATATTAACCTACATAAGCCTCTTATGCCAGGGGTTTTTTCACTATAATTGATCGGTATCAACAATAATTTATTAAAGTTGTATCTTTACACAGTTTTGCATAAATACTTTCGCTTAAAATCGTATATTTTTCATATATAACTATATAAACCTCTTATGCCAGGGGTTTTCTACACTGATTTATTGGCATTCACACACGGAGGCAGTGAATGGGGTTTATGTGCTAACAACGACCGAATAAAGATCAATAAAATGATAACTCATTATTTATCTACACAAATTTAAAAATCTGGTGCGCTGCGCACAATCACATAACTTTCACTTACCACCCTCTTTTCTTTGAATAAAAATAGAAAAACTTTTGAAAATGGTATACTAAAGTGTTACCGAAGAGGGAAAACTAATTTTTCCCTCTATGAATTTACTCGTAAATTTTAACTAAAGATATTATAAAACTTACAATTTTTACTCCTAATGTATTATTTCTAATCACTGATTCAACACACATTGTGAATTTCTATTTGAATTTATAATCTTGGAGGCATTTTACGTACACTCCATAATTTTACAATTATGACTGTACCGGATTATCTGATAATAATTCTTTTTATTTATTTTTTTATTATTTATTTTATTTTATTTTTTTGCTCCAAGAAGTGCTCAAGAAATTGTTACCATATTTAGGGAGTTTGAATCTGGGTTGAGTTGCACCAGGGGAAACTATTTATAAAACAGACTAACGTCATAGGTAGGAGAAAAGGCACTTTCAACGTCCATAGGCCTGCAGTTCCTACTTTACAATCCAGTTTTATTCCCTGAGGGAAATATACTTTGAAAACTGCTAACATGCCGGACAGCTCTGGCAGTGCGATCCAATGCTAAGCCTGCAGATGACAGGTTTGACCTATAATTCCGAATGCGAAAACCTAACGCCATGCGACTACGGAACTGGAATCTAATGTACAAGGGTTGACAGTATGGGCTAGTTTGACATTAACCCAATAAATGGCGTAGGTCCAGAATTGCCAGAAATTAGAACTAAACTGTTGGTATTAGTTTCAAATGTTGAAAAATTTTACTTTTTTTTTTTATTTATATTTATTTAAAGGTTATTATTTTGTATTAAATCCATAGATGTAATATAAAACCATCAACATGGTAACAACTTATTAATCAGAGAGATAGATAAATGACATGAGCCTACAGAATAATAATAGAATGAGAAACTTTTGTAACAATTAATGTAACGACATAATCAACTATTTATAACTCTGCATTGATACTTTCAATTATTTATATGTGTGTTTCTTGTTGCCTCTACACTGCTGGGCCATTGGCAACATATATTTAGATCCTCGTCTAATATTTTATCAATGTTAAATATTCCAATGTTTTTCACATTTTTCTAGTCATCCTTTCGAATTTCCGCAATGTACCTCCTGAAGCCAAATTATTTCTGTTTCAGTTACCGACCAAATTATTATACAGTCTATTAGGATGGGTCGTATTGTTATTTCTACATTGTATATTTCCCCTGTTGGAGGAGCGATACCTTTCAACAAATATGCTTGTCAGAATTCACAGTGTTACACTAAACACCTCTACAATACTAAAGATCGCGGGTTCAATTCCAGCGGTGGCCCTAGGAAAAAATCCTTAGCTATGCCGTCCCTCGGATAGGACGTAAAATGGAGGTCCCGAGCCTGTACGATGTCAGGTACTCGTTAAAGATCCCTATCCTAATTATAACTGGATAGGCAAAATTTAGGACTCCCACTGTAGCATCGTCCGATTAGCCTAAGTAGCATAAAAATGGACGTTAAACAAACAAACAAACTAAACACCTATATTTAACCTACTAAGAACGGTTCCGTCTCTACGCGATTCTTTCTGAAAATTTTTACTTTCCAATATTGATTCACTATAAATACCATCATATCAATAATAATAATAATAATAATAATAAGCAAGCGAAGATTATCGAAATAGGGGTACCATCAGATGATAATCTTTAAAAGGTGGTAGTAGAAAATATCAAGGCTTAGGCCAAAAGTTGAAGATACTTTACAACCATGATAGTATGGTAAAGGTAAAGGTTTTGTCATTGATTATTTCAACAAAGGGACTGATCCCGGAGACAACGGTTAAATCCATTACCGAATAAGATCTTACTCCAAACACCCTGGAACAGATGCAGAAGGCAGTGTTGCTTGGAACTGCGAGGAGCATT